>JAOVYW010014158.1:0-34853 GCA_025775045.1 Hiodon tergisus | reverse complement strand
GTTGCGGAAGCAGGAGGCCGAGCGGCGTAGGAAGCAGGAGGAACTCCTGAGGCTCAAACAGCAGCTTGCTAAGATAAAGGTGCGTGTGCGTGTGCGTGACCCAGAGCATAGAAAAGGATCGGGTTTGTCCCTGAACACAAACGCACCATTTCACCGGGGCTCTGAATGTTCTAGATTTCTGGCCTCGCCCATCAGACATAAAGGGACCCCTTCTCACGTCCCACTCGCAGCTTCCATCCTCGTCAAAGTGGGGGAAGCAGTCCTCCGGCCCACAGTCAGGCCAGTCCCAGCAGGCGCCGTCGCTGACCGAGATCCAGAAACTGGAGGAGGAGAGAGAACGGCAAGCCCAAGAGGAGGTGACGTCGCCGTTACCATCGTTTTTAAGACAAACCATGAATTAGTCTGGTGGAGAGAATATTGTGTGCGTGCGTTTATGTGAGTGAGTGAGAGAGAGAAAGTTCTGTCACACGTTGATACGGACTGCAGGTGAACTTTAAAACCGCGCGTCGTCGTCTCCACAGCAAAGTCGACAGCGCCGGGAGCTGATGCTTGTCCTCCAGAACCAGCAGCTCCACCAACCCGCCAAGACCTCTGGCTGGAGCAGTGTGGCCAGGCCATCGGAGCCCAGCCGCTCCCTCCTGGAGATCCAGCAGGAGGAATCTCGGCATCCTGAGCCTCCCGCACCCCATCAGAAACCAAAGCAGAACCCAGTCGTGAGTCATAGCAGTCCGCCTTGTTAGCACACTGTTTAACATGCTGCCAAACCATAGCTTTAAATGGGTGTGGACTACATGCACCAAGCCATACGGACCAGAAGGTCCTTGTTGGCCATCTGCTCATGCTGTCTCTGGGTCTAACCGTTTTGGAAATGATTGATCTTGTGTGTGACATATCGGTTGACCAAAACGGATTCCTCGCTAAACTAACTTTTAAACATTAATCAGAAAGGGGCCTCTTTTCCACACTGAATATTCATAGTTCTTTTCTCAGATTCACAGAGTTCTTCACGGTGCATTTTATTTCGCTTGAGAAGTAAGGTTTGCTTTATGCCTCCTGATTTCAGTAGGGAGGTTTACTTTCCTCTTGCAGCCCCCTAGTGGTTAATAAAGGTACAGCCGAGGAATATGTAGGTTCATATTCATGTCGGTGGAAGTATTTTAGTGTGTCCATCTTACACCATGCTCTCCCTCTGGCTGGTCCCAGGCCAGTAACGGTCACCCCGTGTGGGGGTCCAGCAGCAAGCCCAGCCAGCCCTGGGGCGCAGACACGGCCAGCGTCTGGGGTGGTCTCGACGCCCACAGCGGCAGCACGGCCTTCTGGGACGAAAGCGTGAAGGATGCGGATCCGCCCCTTGCACGCAAATCTAGCGCCAGCAAGAGCAGCGCTAACGTCAGGTAACGGGCAGAACCACGTCGGCACACGTGGGTTTGTGGGGGGAGGACAAAGAACAAATGGCGTAGACGCTAGTTTCAGCTTTCATTCATAAATTTCTGCTGCGCGGGTGTGTCTGCGCAGGGCCCCTTCGAGGAGGCGCGGCAGTAAGAAGGTGGAGGAGGAGGAGGAGAAGCTGAAGAAGCTGTTCCAGGGGGCGAGTAAGGTCCAGGACGGCTTCACCCTGTGGTGTGAGGAGAAGCTGAACGCTCTCAACACCGCCAACAACCTGGATGGTGAGGGAGACGTGAGCCCCAACACACACTACATTGCCCAAGGTGTATGCCGCCCCAACTAATCACCCAAACACACAAAGGTGTCTTTGTGGTGTTGTGCTCAATCACTTTCACACCCCCCTTCTCTGGGTGCAAGTCCTCTGGCTCATTGTGTTAAGACATGTGGCTGGAGACCAGGGGGCCCTAGGTTCAAATCCCAGTCATGACCACTGGTGTGATCAGAGCGGGCTTCTCTCAGACCATAGATTGCCTGTTTATACCACACCAAAAAGTATCATGGGGTCAGGAAGTTAGTCGGGGTAAACAGTCCCTCACTGCATAGTCACTGACACAACATTATTTAACATTTAACAATCATGTATTTAAAAAAAATGTGTAATAGCTTGTGTGTTTATATAAATAGTCCCCTCCCGTTTGGGTGATTAGTCATGCTTTCTAAATGGCCGCATTAATGTGTGTGTCAGGTACTTGGAGTTTGTGCGCATCCCTCACACTGAACCACAGGAACACGAGTTCCGTTGGGGACTACGGGCAGAAAAGGAGGTCTCAAAAATCAAACTGCTTGAGTTTGTGGGCCAGGTAAGACGAGCAGCCCATGGGGCCTTTTCCTCACAGGGACTTGGTTATTCAGTACAAGTCAAGAATCGGATTCATAATTGTCACAGTTTGAAAAAGCTTACATTTTGTACGCGTAAATCATTTAACTTAATGTTCTGTTTCCAGCTTCATGAGCAGGACCCCCAGTCCTGGACCCAGCAGTACAAAGAGGCAACGGCCAGTGAGGGGACAAGCTCTCAGAGGTAGTTGCTGCGTGAGAAAACAAAATCAGTAGACAAACTCGGTCACAACCCCTCTCACGTTGATGGCCTTCAGGTACCCTCAAGTTTCTGACTGTTGTGTCAGTCAGGGCTGATTAGTCAGTGCAGTCATGAAAAACATTTATACTTGAAATGCAATAAGCTTGACAACTGTAATAAATATGGTTACCTGATGGGGAGTAATGGTCTCAACCAGCGACGTTAATTTCTTATTTTATAGCCGTTTGAAAGGACATAAACAAAATATTCGCAATCAATTAAACTGATGTTTTTAATTCCAGTTTTACGTGCAACATTGCTGTATTTCAAGAAAATAAATATACAATATTTTGACACAGTAAATGTCTCCCACTATGTCACCACATCCACTCCATACAATACTCTTACCATACCTTTTGTGTGACAGCCTGGATCCTAGAACCTCCCATGCTCAACAGAAACACTGCAAATATAATAATAAAATAAAATAAAAATTGGCAGGAGGGAAGAGTTTTATTTCAGGGGGCTATTATAGCCTATTAACTATGAGTGACGCAGCTTCGATGTTTCCAATGTTAGGGTTGAGCCGAGAGAAACCCAGCTGATTTACCCAGCACAGGCACTACTGTAACCTGGTCGCAATCGGCAAATGTGTCATTGCTAATTAGTTTGTTGGCTAGCTCACCCAGACTAAACTCTTAAGTTCCATGTTGACGTGTTAAGTGAACCATTTAAGTTACATAAAACAAAAATTTGTTTCGTGAATCTGGAGAAGGCCAATTCGAGCACGAACAGCATGATCGTATTAAACTATTTTATCTAGACTACACTCATACGGTTAACAGTCATGGTAGGTTTTACAGCAAATCCATGTTGCTTTAGCGTGCCTTTACTGGTTGGGTAGTGAATGTAATGTACTGTACCTTGGAACACTCTGCTGCCCTGGCCCTGTCCAAGTTACTTCCCTGAGTGTGGATCGTGGAGCATACAGTGCTGTTAAAAGGTGCGTCATGTTACTGGCTTGATTTTAGTTTAAAAACAAATTAAATTCCCTTTTGTTCACCAGAAAGGTGCTCAACACAGAGTCCTTCAGTGACCCCCCTCCTCCCTATAACTTACAGGTATTTGTAACATTTAGGAATAAAAATATTATGGAAGACGTATATAGGAATATACGTTGTGTACTTGAAAAGTACCTTAGTCCATGGGAAGTCTGTAAAAAGGGATATGCATAACTGACCTATATCAAGAATAATCTGAATAAGGTTAATGGGAGTACTCACTTTAGGGTAAATATTTCTTTTTAAATCAGTATAAAAATACAAAACTAATAAAGCTGATAAATATAAAACAAATTTTGGAATATTATGTAAAAATCTTAACTAACTAACCTCAATTAAGGGAGGTTTGGCTGAATTTTTTTTTTTTTTAAACAAAATGTAAACAAATATATAAATAAATCCAGATGTAAACCTGTATTAACAGTAGCTCTAGTCAAAAATATTCTATGGAAACACTACTAAGATTACCCTTCAAGCAAACGTGTATGACATCAGCTTTGGCCGTCAACCTGGATTTTAGCTTCAAGAGCAAGGGTTGAACTCTGTCAGCCGATCAGTTATTCAATTCAGTGAGGTCATGTAAAACATTGACCCTTTCCACTCCTCCAGACCCTTGGACTGACTCCTTAGATTGTGTTTGAGCCCTAGTGTTCTAGTTCTGAAGTCCATTATATACATTTTTTTGAAGAATTGGTGTTCTGCATATAATTGTCCTGCTCCTGAAAACATATTTAATCTAAGGTTGGCTGGGAATTAACAGCAGTGTACACAAATGTCGGTTTGGCCCAGTAGTTCAATATGGTATCCCAAAATAAATCTATACCTAGATGACGATAATTTGTATAGAATCACAGCAGCATCTACTACATAAATGTACATTTTATAGCAAGTAACATTTATAGTTGACAAAAGATTAAATTGTATTTATTTAATATGGCCAAATTTGACATGCCCAAACTAGTACATGCATATCTATGCGTGAACCACTCAAACCCCCAGGTTAAGCATAATGTCAGGATCAGACCTAGTTAAGTTCACTCCCAGAGAGCCACAGTCATGACGGTTTTAGATGCATTCATGGAGGAATAACACAGACAGATCAAAAGTAGTCCTTCGGAACGGCGCTTCGTAATCCCTGGTCAATCTTCCACTCGGCTTGGAACACAGAGGTCAGACAGGATGGTGACAGTACAGTACCAATACTCAAGTGGAAGGGACATTTCTCTGGCATTGCTTCCCTGCTACCCAAACAGGAGTGTGCAAAAGAACAGCACCTGAGACACATTAATGGGCAGTCAGTGCGGCTGGGGGTTCAGGCGCTTTGCACAATGGATTATTCTGCTAATCCCTGACCACGGCTACAGCTCATCATTCTGCTCCTGGATCACGCTCTCCACTTTTCTTTGGACTGCCCAAATACAACATGCCTGTAAACAGCTGACTTTATGGCTTCTAAAAACATGATGCCGATTGAGGTCACATGGGTTCAGATATTCACACAGACCTACGATATAGCAACAACAACAACAACAACATAGATTACCATAGTCGAACAAATTAAAATGACCCCAGAAGTAAAGATGCTTAAATGTCCAAAGAAATAAGATGTGAAGACTTCCCAGTCATTCCATCCATCCCTTCCATCTTCCCATAGGCCCGTTATTTCTTCATACGTGTTCTGGAACAGTTAGTAGAGCCTCCTCAGAGTCTCGGGTCACGTCGACATTCTGCAGCAACCGGGACAATTTTGGGGGGGGAAATGTAATTCAATGCACCAGGATTCAAGAGCAGCTTCATCTAGTGTGGGGGACTGGCAACTCCAGTCATCTGGGGCCTCAGGATGTCCCATTTAATTACTTCATTAATGTCATAAGTTGAATATGACAACCAATCTGCTTGTGCTTGACTATAAACTTGTTATTAATCAAAGTTAATTTAACAGCCTATAGCTCTACAAACAAAATTTCGTGCAAAAAGAAAAAAACAAAAAAATGAAAAAAGGCAGCATGCAACGTACATGCCATTTGAAAACCGTTAGACCACACACACTTCAGCAGTCCTTAGTAAGCCCAGTCCTGCACTCAATGGGGAATATTGGTCTGGTATATCTGATTCATATTTTGAAGTTTGCGTTGCACTCTGACCTTGTTTTGACTAAGTGGCCTATCTGCTAAAGATTAGGAAACATGAATCAATGCTGCAACCATTCCCCCTTACCCCAGTCTCTCTACACTAAATTTACAGACACTGTACAGAGCCACAAGACACTCATCATTGCAATGCATAGTGGGTTATACATGCAAATGTCTGACACTTTCATATACTGACTAGCTAAAAGAATGTGCATCAGCTGATATTTGAGTCGAAAAGATCCGATATTAAAAACCCTATATTACATTCTATATTTCTGACATTTTTCCCAAAAGTCTAACATCAAATGATATAGTTTAATTAGGCACAAGAGTCCCACAGAGACATTTGAATGGATTGCTTTGTGCTTCTACTGTTATCGTTTACTCAGATAACAGTAAGTAATTGCTCTGACAGAAAAACATGTTGACTGCTATTTTGTTTTGAACCTGTAGAATTATGAATGAGATGTTAATTTCCACTGCATACTAAGGGTATTTACCAATAGCTCACAAATGAAAGTCAGTTAAAATGTTGGCACAGCCTGCCAGCCTGTGTGTGTCACTGTCTTGGGTCAGTTTAGCAACACATGCAATTAGGCTGCCAGAACTCCAGAAAAATGCTGGTTACCTTGCATGTAAACTGAGCGGATGTCTAATGTGTACTCTGTACCAAGGTGGCAGTGTGTCTATGAGTCAGTGTGTCTGCAGCAGGGTTACCTGCAGACTGTCTGCAGTCTGACCCAGGTCCTGTAGACAGGGTGTTTTGGTGGGCCTGGGACTGGCCAGTGGAAAGGCCCGCCTGTGACGGTACAGGGGCACCTCGCTGGCCTGGGTCACCTGATTGAACCCCCGCGGGAGGAGTTTGTGCAAGGAGGGCAGATGGACAAGGAAGGGAAAAAATAAATAAAAAACGGGGGGAGGAAGGAATACAGCCGATAAGAGAAATTTTTGGGAAAAAGAAAAATTGAAGAATGAAAGGGGAGGAGATAACAGGGGAAACCAAGGAGGGAGGGAAAAGAAGAGAAGGAATTTAATGAAGAGGTGATTGTGGAGGAGTGTTTGAATAATGACGAATATTTAAAGAGAAGGGATATGTCGAAATAGAGAAGCGAGAATAAAACCGAGGAAGAAGTGGCGATTTCAAGCGTAAAAATCTTAAGTTCTCGGTCTGAGAAACCCTAGAAAGGTACCCCAGTCAAATCGCACAGATGTTGTGTCTTGCTTTAGCATTTAAATTACCTTTAAAAAGTGTACAAAAGATCCCCAACACAATGCATTTCACTCCACCACAAATGCCCTTAGATATGTTTGTCATCTAATAGAAAAACCACAGGCATCAATTCCTCTACCATATCCCCATTTGCATTGTCAGGCAATCACACAATACACGAGGAGACAAGCAAGCCATTCCTGCTCTATAAATGCAACACTCAGATACCACAACAGCGTGGAAGCACTTACTTATGGTCACATCTGCATTCTTAAAACAGACTCATAACCACATAACTGATGACTGGTAATATATTAAAAGTCATTTTCGTATTTGTGCACGTAGATCATAGAGAAACTTTCCCAAAGTGATTTTAAACCAGTGAATCAATAGGTATTGTTACAATTTGCAAAGAATATGAGGTCCAAATATTGGACAAGAATGTTTCTGGGCTTTAATTAACTTGATTAAAAACCATCAAGAGATACAACCAGGTCTCTTTGGATATTAAAACAAGTTCTTCTCAAGACTTCAATATCACTGTTTGTCATACAAATTCTTCATTATAACAATGCAAATATCTTAATCATTCTTAATCTGGTGACTATTTCTCAGAGGTCCATGAGCAGCTATAACATTCCTTTGTAATTTACTAAAGTTAACACTCTTTAGATTTTACTGCCATATAATTATAATTGGATATAAAGGTCCAACACAAAATAGGTTGTCATATTTTAAACTAATTGATGTTTTCAAATTGTTCACCATTTTACCAACCTTGATATCCGGTTCTGAGGGTGGGCGGTTCTCCTACTAGCGCTACTTTACCTTATTTGCTAAGGCTAATTTGGTAATATACACATAGCAATAGCATAGCAACTTTCTTTGAATATCTTTGAATACTGGTCTTACCATAGGCCTGTCTCTGTGTGTATTGACTGCTTCAATGTTCAGGAAAAAGGACTCCACTTTACAGCCTGTAACAGAGAAAGCTACCTTGGTAAAAGACTAGAGAAACAATGCCCCAGTTAGGCATCACCAATATGGGCCTGAAAAACTCAGGTTTGTGGAATGACTGACCGTAGGCGACTGGGGTGAGTTTCAGCACTGTGTGGAGAGGACACTTTAGGTAGGGCAGCTCTTCTGAAAAGAGAGAAGAGAACTTGCATTGCTCTCAATGGAATGAAAAGTCACACTTTGAAAATTGTGCAATGGGAAATACTATGTAGCAACAGCGAAGATTCCCTCCATCTGGAGAGTCCTGCCCTCTCTACCTGAACTCTTGTCTAGGAAGTAGGCCAGCAGGCAGCGCATGACAGCCTGGTGACAGATGACCAGCACGTTCTCCTGCCTCTCCAGCTCCATAATCACCGGCTCCAGCCTCTGCACCAGGTCTTCATAGGACTGGAGGAGAGTGGGACACAGGGACAGGGACCAGGTAGGAGAAACTGACACTCAAGAACACCGCCTCTGCACGGCATGCACTCATCACACTACCACAGGACATCGGGAAAGAATCCAGTCGTGTGCTCAGATGCACTGTGCCGTCAATGGTATTTAGGCCCTTACCTCGCCCTTGGGGTAACGATAGCGATACTTGTCTTGATCTCTCAGGGCAAACTCCTCTGTGTAGTGCTCCTGAATCTCCTCGTATGTCATCTCTTCGCACACTCCCTGTGGAACCACCAGAGAGATGCGTTTCCCACTGTAAGGGTGGCACTTGGTACGCACGCCAAAAAAAAACTCACTGCATCAATTTCGTTGAGTGCCTTCCACTGTTCGTACGGTACGCCTAGTGCCTCTGCCGTCTGTATAGTCCTCTTCATGTGACTTGTCCACACCTTGAGGTCGTGGATGGACTGGTTCCTGATGAAGTTTCCCAAGGCATTGGCAAACTGGCAAGAGGCAGGGATGAAACATGCTCAGTGCACAAAGTGAGCGCCAGAGCTGGCTCTGTGAGACACTAAGAGAGGGAGAATGATTCACCGTAGAGAAAACACTCTTTAGTAACCGTGGCGACAGTCCAGGTCTCCATTATTCATGGCCCACCCGCATTCTCACCTGACTGCCTCGTGGGGAGAGGCCAGAGTCTCCTCCGATGCGGCCCAGCAGGTTGAGCTCGCTCTCTCCGTGCCGGCTCAGGTAGATTGAGCGGGGCGTTACGTGAATGTTCATCAGGTAGTACACGATACGACTCTGGATGTGGTCCAGGACCTGGTTCACCAGATAGCGGCTGCCCACATTAAAGATCTTGATGTAGGACAGGTTTCTGCATGGGAAATGGAGACGGTGCATGTTGTCAATACATGCAAAGGAACTTCCAATCAGCTGCGGTGATAATTCTCTGTATTTAACACTCTTTCCTATATGCATCACCTGTCGATTTCGTCATCCAGGGGAACGTAAGTGACCTTGTAGCACTCAATCCTTTTCAGGAAGTCCTCCACAGCCTCCTCCTTATCACAGTCCGTATAGTCTGGGCTGCTGAGCTTCACTTGCTACCACCAAACAACATAGAGCAATTGAGGACAAACTATGTCTGTCTAACACAATAATGGAGCGGTAAAATTGAACGGTTGCATTTATTTACCAAAATATTTTCCGCAATGATGTCTGGATCGTCACACAATGACTCAACGAAGAAAACCTAGAGCACAAAAGGAAGAGCAAGACAACAGAAAAGAACTGGTCTTGTAGTACTTTGTCATTATCCAGACATGTATGGATTTTTGCTCTGTTACAAAATTCCTGAAGTGAGGTGCTGAGCTGTGGCTCTAATGATGGAAGTTTTTAATAAAGACAGGAAACGTAGGTTCTCTCCTAGCACTCTTTGAAGGACTAATTGGCGCACACCTGTAAACATACCTTGTAGCCGTTATCCTTGGCGAAATTGAGGATAACTTCCCTGCGCTCACGTGTAGTGTTGGTTGCGTCAAACACCTACAGGATCAGATTGCCCATCAAAGGCAGGCTCAAGCTACAGGCTTTTTAAACAACAAGCCCCACAAATTATTCAAAATGATGACAAATTAATTTTTCAAACTTGATTAGTTTAAATTTCAGACAGAAAATCCCTGGCTTGGCTATACCAAAACAGCCTAAACCAATATGGATGGAAAAACGTCAATGTGGTTAACTGACCAACATCAGCTCAGATGATGCACTGCAGGTACATGTGGTATAGGCCAGGAACAGGACAGGGTGACCCGCTTCCTCCGACTCACCGCCACTTGGCCCTGCTCCTGAGTGAAGTAGATGCTGACGTCCTTCAAAGCAGCAACAGCACAGGCCCTGAACATGCATGAAAAGAACACAGTCAAGACATCAAAGCATGTCCACCATAGTAGCAGTGTCTGCAGGTCCCCACTCCATCTTGCCTCATAATCTTTTTGTTGAAATCATTATTTGGGTTAGAAATAATCCCGCTTGGTGTTCCCAGATGTAAATCAAATGCTAATTGAGAGGTAGCTTGACCAATGCTGCATTAGCGATCATTACTAAAGTCAAACTACTGCAGACTCAAAAAACAATGTAAACCGCAACCAAACATGCTTTTGTTTGTGAAATAAAGCCGGCAAGAAAGCCGAGAACCCGGAAGCGTATTTCGAGATTTATTCCGAACCAAGCACGTCGGCGTGCTACAGAAACAATTAAAATACTTCACATATACTATAAAAGGAGACTACACCCTTTAAGGCCACATCATTCTTTGGTTTTTTTAGGTCTGTGATCTTCCTTACTTGCGAATTTTCATGGCCTCTTTGTTGTCCGGATGGAAGAATTCAAAGTTCTTGTAGGACTGGACTGCATCCCTGCGGTACTGACCCACGTTGAACACTGGTGAAAAAAAAGTCAGCCCTGACATAAAAACCCACCCACCTCCTGCCCTAAAGGCCTTTCAACCAGGCAGTGAAGTCTCTAGCTTCAGAGCAGACCATGTGCCTTCATTTATGATCAACATTCAGTTAGTGGGAAACTAACTGATTATCTGAATGGTGTAGTGGTTGAAGCGCTGAGATGTAATCCTGACGGTGGTGATTTTAAAACTTCGGATCAGCAATTACTGTTTTAGATGGTCTCAGTGAAGTCCAGAGCCAGATAAAGTGTATCACTGCAAGTCACCTTGGATACAGTGCGTCAGCCCCAAGTAATGCTATGTTAATAATTGACCCAGTGCTGCAGAAGGACAGGCTGACCTTTAGTGGGGACCCCTATCCAGTTGAGGTAGCGAGTGAGCTTCTTCGAGATGTATGTCTTCCCACGGGCTGGTAGTCCCACCAATACAATCATGGTGGGGGAGTTGGTGAACTGGGGCACCGTGGCTGCAACACACAAAACACTTCCATCACCACATGCTGAGGAAATTGCTTCTTCAGCGATATTCCGCCAATTAACATATACCGATACGAACCGTATTCGGTGAGAAATTCGGTGACATCACCTTCATTGTGACAACTACCCAACTTTGTATTCTCCCTTCAGCTGTGGGGTGTAGTGAGAGGAGCTGATCAAAACCAGCTGTTTTGATATACAAATAATGAGTTTGTAAAGCACTGCATTTCTGGGAAGACCACAGCCGTGTTAAGGATGTGACTGCAGGTTATGCACTTTTAGACAACAGGTTCTTTGTTTAAGGATGGCACAAAACCTAAAAAAAAGTGGACAAAAATCAGTGAACCATTGGAACCCGAAACTCTAATAACTACATTTGACACCACCATAGCATACGTTTAAAGCTGATCCATAACCAGAAGAACCTGACAAGTCACCTGCCAGTAGGCTGGCATGATGAGTTGAGGTTAGGAGGACACAAGGCGTCCATGGCAACGTCAGGACTAGTGCCACCTCAGTGAGCCTGGCAACAGACACCACAGTCACCGGTGCACATAAAACACCTTATCACCATCACAAACACCCAACTTCCTCCTGAGACTCGCCCGCCTCTTATCCAGAGAGCTACACTGAAGTCCTTGTTAGTCATGGGCAGTAGTCATCCAGGCCAGGGGTTCTCAAACTTTTTTTGTTGATGGACCCTTTTTCACATGCAAAATTAATCATGGACTGTTCTTAGTTTGTGGACCCCTTGGGCAGTCTCTAAGGACCCCCAGGGGTCCGCGGACCCCAGTATGAGAACCTCTGATTCAGGCCGATTGCCAATAGTCTTACCACTTTCAATGAAGCTAGTTTAACCCACTCTTAAAATGTACTAATAACAACACATTTGTAATCTGCACCTGGTTAAAATACAAAACGTTTGCTACTAGCAGTAAAACTCCTGCACAACAGTGAGACATCATTTGACATAAGATGACAAAGTAGAAGGCTTTTAAACTAAAGCGAGAGACAGACAGAAAGACAGTCCTCCTTGGGTAAAACTGCACTCACACCCTCTCCTCTGGCTTAACTGGCTGCTCATCCATGGAACCCACATCTTCTGGAGAGGCGTGTGGGTCAGTTGCGCCTGCTTCTCAGACATTTTTGATCCAGATGCTAGCAGCTGAGAGTGTGAGTGGAGTATGTGTTGCCCAATGCAGCCGTATGAGGGTTGGCAAGGACAAAAAGAGAGGCGCAGTTGTGCTTGGTTGAGCAACTCTTGATTTGATCACCTGACTGCTGCTGGGGAGCAGGAGGCGGGAAAGGGAGGAGGAGGAGGAGGCTGGCATGATGACAGGGGGTGGGGTGAGGGGTGGAGATCCCGCCTCCTCTCAAAGGCCTTTGGGAGGACCCACAACACCTCTGTCACTCCAAAGAAGAGATTAACTGTGACGAGACTGATTTGAAGGTAGCTGTTGTGCTTTCAGCTTTCAGCGATAACTGGATAATGTCTCTTCAATGTAGGTTTTGCATAAAACTACTAGTCTAATGCATCTTTGCAACTCCATCAAGAGTTTCCTTCTTTGCTGGAAACCTTGCTGGCACACTAGCTTAAAAAGCACAAACTGCAGACTGATAAAACATCACCGGCAGTATACGATTCATATCTTAGACAACCTACACCATTTATATGCAGTTATTAACCGCCTATTAACCACCAGGTGGCACAGAGTCAACTTCTTATAACGGATTAGAACTGCAAACAAGTTACAGGTGGTAGCGTGTTTAATTAGCTCCATGTATCATTGAACTCTAAATACACAGGTCCCAGCTAATCCTCTGAGTAAGATTGCTTTTTAATACATCAAACAATAAAGCTCATTCTACACAACCTATACAGGTTGGTCACATGTAGACAGACCATGCAGGTTTTAAATCTAGAAGCACTCTTCTAGATTTTATACCATTTACATATCTCTCCCCACAAAGCCAGTTTTTACCACGACAACCAGGCTAAAATATTTGTATCAATAGAAACCTTAGAAAGCAATTTCCAGCGCTCGCCTAAGCGCAGAATAAGCACAGTGTATGTCACAGTTTCCAATTCCGCTCTCGTCATCTGCTGATTTTGACAGGGAGAACACAGCAAGTTCACACAACATTGTATAAAAGCACTCAGATACTTTTACACACTTTCAGGCACAATAACTTGCACATTGTTCAATCAAGTTTATATTTATGGTTTTACCATTTTAGGCTGCTTTGTTATCAATAAAGACTTGCTGATATTCAAGGAAAACAAGTCTCACAGATTACACTGGTCAAAGGGTGGTTTCTCTGCCTCCTACACAACATCAGACAGCTGAGCTGGATCCTAAAATAGCACAGAGAATATGGCCACAGTCAAAGGTGTTGCCAATTCCTGGGAACTAGGCATCAACCATTAAGGTTTAAATTTGTTAAGAAAGGCATTGCGTAGTTGAAAATGCTTCCACCATCAGTTTCATACAAATTATGGAAATGATGTACTTTATATGAATTATGAATATACACTATATGGACAAAAGTATTGGGACACCTACAGGAGCTTTTATGACATCCCATTCTAAATTCATAGGCATTAATATCAAGTTTGCAGCTATAACAGCTTTCACTCTTCTGGGAAGGCTTTCTACAAGATTCTGGAGTGTGTCTGGAGTGGAATTTTTGCCAATTCTTCCAGAAGAGCTTTTGTGAGGTCAGACACTGATGTTGGATGAGAGGGCCTGGCTTGCAATCTCTGTTCTAGTTCATCCCAAGCTGCTCAACCATGGAAACCCATGCCATGAAGCTCCCGGTTTTTGTGCTGATGTTAATGCCAGAGGAGGTTTGGAATGCTAGTTATTTGAGTATTGAGTATTGCTGTGGTTCCTAAACGCCTCCACTTTGCAATACCACTTACAGTTGATCATGGAATATCTAGGAGGGAAGAAATTTCACAAACTGACTTGTTGCGACGGTGGCATCCTATTCAGTACCACACGCAAATTCAGTAATCTCTTTAGAACAACCCATTCTTACACAAATGTTTGTAAAGGCAGACTGCATGCCTAGGTGCTTGATTTTATTCACCTGTGGTAATGGGACTGAATGAAACACCTGAATTCAATGATTAAGAGCCCAATACTTTTGCCCATATAGTGTTTATGAGTATTTTCTTATATTAGAACTTACTTTTACCGAAGTGAGGATACTGCTGTATTAATAATTACAGCCATTCCTTGCAGGTATTTTCACAAGGGAATGCACACTTAAAATAATATAGTTGTTTTCTTTTGTTAGCAGACCACAACCCAATACATTGTCACTTTTTATTCATTACAATGTCACCACTGCCCACTACAATGTCACCGTAACCCTTCGCCCAGAGTGGACGGCTATTAGTTCAGCATAGAACTTTGACAAATTTGAGACAATGGAATGGCAAAAAAATTGTGTTTCCATCATACACATTTGCACACTACTTTCATGAAGCAAAAAGGCTTAAGCAGTCATAAGTGACAGGGCCCCCAAGGTTATATATTTATGTTCCAATGAAAAGTTTTGCATCCCCTCAAAACCAGTAAATAAAAACAGCAGACTCTGTTAATCCTAAATCGTACACCATAACGAGTACTACAATGCAGCTCAGTTATCTCTGGGACAAGTTTTAAGTGCAAACGGTAGGATTTTAAAACCAATAGGGTCACAGATCTGGACCACAGAAACCAATTAGGCAAATAACTCAGACATGGAGGGTACCGAGTATTACTCTGCTATTCAAATGCAAACAATATACACAAAATGCTAAATACTAGCCACACCCAGAGCAATTTAAAAGCCAATTTATAACAATGGCCATGGTTATCTGTTGAATCTGGTCCCTGGGGTCAGGCTCCTTCCCCGCAGGGGTTCAGGCTTTTAATCTGAGAGTAGAAAGACATTCTCTACACTGGCAATCCTGCCAATGGAGCCAGCTGGGGTTTGTTGTTCAAAATCAGATCAAATAAAAAGAAGTCCTCATTAAAACTTTCCTGAAACCTTGGATTTATTCTGCAAAGCAATTCCGCTTGTGCTTTCCTATGCAGCACATAGGCTAACGTGAGGTTCCGAGAATACATTTTAAGTTTCCTAATCCTGGGGCCCACTGTGTATTATGGTTGTTGTACTAACCTACTTAAATTGTTTTCTACTCAGTTAATTGAAAACTGGCCCAAGAATTATGTCTCACAGATTACACTGGTCAAAGGGTGGTTTCTCTGCCAGTATTTTGCATGTAGTGTATATTGTTTGCATTTGAACAGCAGAGTAATAGTCAGTACCTTCTATGTCTAATAGACACGCACACACTTTATTAAAATATACTTTTAAAATTCAAAATACATGCTTAATAGGGACCAATTAGCAGTTCAATTAAACATATTTTCCATTTTCTTTTATTTCCAATTTAAGGACAAAAACAAAGTTTTTTTTAATGGTACTACTTTGTCTTATTACTTTCACAGGAAAATCAACTATAAATTTGTTCCAAACTTCTACAGTAGGTAACTGTCAAAACACATTATATCCAGATCACATATTCAATAAACAACTCAATAAATCCCCAATGAGATTGATTACAATATACGGATTGGGCCTCCAGGACCAGACATTGTTCAAAAGAGACGAACACAAGAACCTAATGATAGAACAAATTAAGGAAGTATGCACTTAACAAGCCAATATATGTATTTTTTTTAATAGATTAAAATGACAGGTTTCTTCTCAAGCAGAACCTGTCCACTACTCATAGGCAGCCTGAGATGCCAGTAACACATTTGGGAAAGATAAGTTTTAGATCAGCAAGATCCTTAATAAAACGAAAAATTGCTAATCTCACCATCATGAAAACGACATATGCAAAACTTGTCTCCAGTTGAACTTTAAAGATGGATGCCAGCAGCTCAGTATAACCAGCCCGAGTTGCATCATTATATAGCAGTATAGCAGCAGGTGAGACACACATTTAGTGCTGTTATAATTGAGTTATATCATTACAATACTGGAATAATATTTCCAGATTGCTCAAATTTTAAATACCTCCATTGTTCTTTTTTCCTTCAGTTTACCTTTAAACAATGGCCTGGTTAAGCAGAAGCAGAATTTAGCAAGTCACTAAGGCTTTGGGGCAGTAGTACTAAATCCTGGTTTTTGAACATCCCTTTAATATTGGTTCTTCTCACTCAGGATCGATTGAGTTAACTACATTTTTAAAATTTAAATAAAAATAAAACTCGCCTTTAAATTAGTACCACAAAATTAATGGGTTGATTACACCTCAGAAAAAGGTACAAATAAAAAAACCTAACAAGAGCATAAGAGTTTCTAATTACTTTCTTTTCACACATTATCACGTTTGTGAAAGCAGATAAAGCTGCAGGTTTAGCAAACTTTCAATTGACACCTAAAACCTAATTAATTTATTTAAAATCCCCACATATTTACATTATTGTTGAAGACCATGAATATTATTATTGTTGTTGTCATTACTATTAGTAGCAAGAATAGTAAAAACATAAAGATAAGCTAAATCAAGATCTTAATTTCCTGAAGTCATGATCACCTCACCTACGCTTTCGCATCTAGTCCTTTCCCTGAATATTTTCCTGCGGGCTTCCATTATCACACAAAATCGTGTTTATTCACCGACAGCCTTGCGACGTTTAATGGCAGCATGCCGTAGATTAGCTAACGTCTCGTCGCAACCCATTCGTCCACAGCCCGTCCACAGCCCATTCCCAGGCACACACATGCCTAGATATTTGATATCAGCAGCCTACCCGTGTCCTTTAATAATTGCCAAGTCCATACAAGACATACATAGAGCACTGCCCGTGAATGGCTGGAACGAAGGTCATTAAGGAATTAACGTTTAAGTAGACAGGCGTCCAAGCCCATATTAATTTAATCAGTGCGTTCATTGCAAATCTTATTTAAAATTAACTAATTAAATTTCAAAACCTTACAAGTACGTCACAAGTGCGTTAACAAAACAAGAAAACGCTTTCGATTAATTTGGATACTAAAAGAAAAAATCCTTTAAATGATCTGTAAACCCCCCCAAAAAAAGACAAACAAACAAACAAAAAAGCGGACAATATTCATTTATACACGACCTCATTCGTACCGCAGTACAAAAATTCTGCAATCGTCGAGAGCAGTTATATCCGTAAAATAATCTTTACCAATTCCAAATAATAAACATTTGATAATCTGTAGAGTATACGCTTGCTGTATCGATCTCATCACCCCAAGAATGCCTGTAAAATATAACCAATTTATATTGCGAGATAAATAAATTTTCCTGTGTGTGTATATATATATATATATGCTGTGAACATAACATTGTACTGTGTTGATTTAAACAGCAAAAACAGTCCATCACCTTTAAGCTAAGGGATGGAAAAAACATTAATGCGTTTCCTCGATAATGACTTAATATTTAATATAACTTAGGCTAAAACGTGCGTTGACTTGTTCGATTCCTTCGACTACACTTTGTGACATATATAAAGCTTTAACTCGTCATCGTGACACATTTCTGAAGACACGGATTAATATTACACTAGCTATACGCCCGGGTGAATATAGTAACTCACCATGTGGACGTTGAAAGCGGGGTATTCGCCGTGCGACAGTAGGAGATTCAGCCATTGCTTGCGTAAGAGGAGATCCGTCTGAAAGCTAATATTAGTTCATATTTCTGTCCAGTATGGAGATGGATATTTTGGGGGTTATACAACGACTGTATTCGTCGTCCAGTGTAATTCAGCTGGCGGTGTTATATTTCTTAGTTCCCCTTGGTGCAGTGCATTTCAAATCCGAGCCTCTGGTCTGGTCTGCAACCGAGAGTGTTTTGGCCAAATGTGCGTTTGGAAACTTCCTTGGTCTGGTAGTTTAAATACAACCCGCACATTAAACTACAACTTCCTCCTCTTAGCCCAGTTTAGCTATCTACCATGCACTCGCTATTCAAAATGTTTAGTAGCTATATTAAGTAGTAAAACCACTAATTTCGACAATTCAAATGTTCTGGCAGAATGGCACATGTCGTAATGGTTTACTGCCTACTAAAGTATCATAGTCCGAGCACCCGCCCCTTTCTAATTTCCTAAGATTCAGTACAGTTGCCATGGTGTAGTTTACATTTCCCGTTTTAACACATTGAATGCAAAAACAAGGCCAATCTATTACCAAGGTTTTTTGTGCACAATAATTGCACTGTTCACTTGCTTGCAGATGCACAATTCTTAAAGTTCTTCAATAACAACTGTATATTTATCTCATGTGTACAACAGCGCTGGAATGATTTTAAACACAAACCATAAAAAATATTGTCGATTCTGTTGCGTTAAGTTTGTGGTTCATTTCAAAGCTATTTAATCATTGTCTAAAACAAAACAAATTTTAAGAAGGCTATGAGCACATTTGAACGACGTCGAGTTCAGATCCTCACTCTCAAATGTACTGTTTGACCGGTCTCGATGGGGACGATAAAGCGGAGCAGTTCACTGCAGAGGATATTACTTCCAAACCGTTATCTTCATTAAAAAACTTTTAAGTCTTCGTTCCTACGTTTTCGCTTTAGGAAACAGAGTCTAGGGTTTCCAATATATAACCACTGCGGATTGTCTATTTGAGGAGAAAATCTAATAAAATACACATGGAAATTATCTGGAATAGTAGATTTATTCCTTATTTTACGGCCTGCCAAACAGTACTTCCTTGCTTCTTGTTTATAGTTCTTGCAAGTATCGTTTATTAAAGACCTAATACATAGGGGTAATAATCTGTCCAGTGCAAAATACCATTTTCAGTGGAACACACCATACAGACATCTTTAGAAGACAATTTTATTCAGATGCACACTAAACGATTACAAAGCAATTATCCTAATAAAGCCAATGCTACAATACCTATATGTAAAAAGCCAACATAATTGCCCCCACCCCCCCAAAAATAAGAGTTTTACTTCGTGGCCACATTAGGGGAAATAAGAACATTACATTTATTTCACTTTGTGGCAGGCTGTTTAAGAAAGTTTAAGAACTTTATGGACCGGGTCTAAATCTATAAACTGGAGCTTCTCTCATAATTATACAGGATATCAATGAATTGCTGATACAAAATTACGCACTGTAAGAACACATATAAAAACTAGCAACAAGACAGCCCACCCAGCTGAAAAATGTAACCTCCACCCATGCCCATTTGTCCTGCAATTTCACTTCTATGGGGAGGGGGAAATGAATTCATTATTGCAAAAAATGAAGCGTGCACACACTTATGTACAGACTAAAACCTGGTTTACCTCAAACCTACACACAGTAGTTGAAGAATTTCGTATTAAGCTGCAGTGTAAAAAGAGCAGGTCTTCACTTTTGAAAAGCAAACACCTAACTGCCTTTTCAGATATGAAATCTCTGGTTATTTTTTTTTTTATATAAAAAAAAAACATTGTTATGGGTATCGTTAGTAAATGCCATATCATGAAGTATTGTATCTTTTGTGGCGTCAGTTTTTCATACAATGTTTTAAATACCATTAAAAATTAAATACTGCTAAAACCTTCTAAAAAGTGGGGCATTTATACTACCTGACCATAATAATCTAGCAAGATTTTAGAAACATTTTATCAAAAGGCCTTTGAGGAGATTCTCATGGCACAGTGGTTTAGGTGACCTTTAAATTTATGTGACGTCCTGTAAACGGCCCAGTGTGCATGCTGCTTGGTAAAGGAATGTGTCCTCAGGCTCAGTCTGTTCATCTACTCATTGGGGTTTGGGTTGGCGTCTGGGTACTGGGAGAGGTCAAAAGTCAACACTTTACTGATGACACAGTCTCCTTGCTGTGGGGAAAGAAGATAAAATGATTACACCGTGTTCCATTTCATGTGTAAAATGTTTAGCGAGGCGTTTTTTGTTGTACGTTGTACTGTTTGCACAAACCTCAGGGTAAACCCCAATAAGGGAGTCAGCCTTGGTGTAAAACTCCTCCTTGAGCGAGATGACAATGGCCTGGAAATTTTGCACTGACTGATCCTTGATGTAGTTTGCCACCTGCAGGATGCACATACTTATGTCACACTGACATAAATACTAAACAAACCAATACTTTTTAAACACCCTGAATATACAAACATAAGATTATGTGCAAGATTAAGATAAGATTGTATAAAATGTTATGATTTGATCTGTGATCAGATCTTTTCAGATGGATACATACTTTACATTATTCAACTTCCATCATGCTTTTCATTTAAAGCCTTACTCAAGCCTGATGACATTCTAAACCTTACATTCTAGATTCTCATTTAGGAAGCAGGCTTTACATCATAACATTTTCAAGGGTACAATAGCAGTGTTTCAATTACTGCCACACTAAAACTGGGCAACAAAATGTATTTTATGCAATTCTCATTCATACAGACTTCTGAATCAGAACATCTAGCTGTAGGTATTTGTGCTGTAGGCTAAACCCCCAGCCGTTTCCAGGGTCTCTGTGGGACTACACAGACCTTGCCGATGTTGGTGTTGTCCAGCGCAGCATCAATCTCATCCAGCACAAAGAAAGGAGCCGGCTTGTAACTGAGAGAAACAAGGGGAGAGGGCAAGGTTTCATTCATAACATTCACTGCTGTGTCAGTCACTTCAATTACACATTACACTGGCAAACAAGAAATCTGCACAGGAAAAAGTAGCAGCACAAAACATTTGCACAGTACCGAATCTCTCCTGTAGATCTTAATACCTCTTTTGGGAAGTGGAAACGTGGTTCTCTGTTCATCTACCTTCCAATTAATTTACCAAACCAGAGTAGCGGTGGTTCAGTATGATTTACATCCCTCCAGCCGGCTATTTTACAGGCCAATCACACTGAGCCAAGAAGGCAATTTAGATAATACAGGAAATGGTTTAGAGAACCACTCACAATTCAACAGTTACCTGTTGCACGTGGTGAGAACTTGTCACATTTCTTAGCTATGATTTATGGTGCGTTTCCCATATCATAAATACAAAAGGCCTTCCTGCATTGAAGGGATTTTATTTAGAGAATTTAGTCAGGAACTTAGTTATGAATAATACACAATCCCTTTGCTTTAACCACAGTCCACACAGTATTCATTTTACTCAAATTAAAGGGTATATTCCTACAGAACGTCAGACAGTCCTGCAAAGTTCCACCACCTAAACTACACCCTCCTTTATTGCCACTTGGATTTGTAGTGGGAGCAAAATTCAACATACTGCTTAAGTTAGTCAAAATAGGACCCAAATTAAAAAATTTTGTTTAGTTACAAACCACTGGAACCTTGTTCAACACTGAAAGTTTTTGGTGCATATATGGGGCTTGCTAATGTCTGAACATAATATTTTTTTATTTAAATGAGACAGTTGAGTCATAACCGGAATAAAAAGACATATTAAGCTTTTTGTTGTTTGTTTTTTAAATCACACCAGTAACGCAAGGCTATTTGATGATGGTCTAAACTGACTGAAGGTTCCCTCATCCCTTATTCGGCTCACCTGTGTATGGCAAAGAGCAGGGCCAGAGCAGCCACAGTCTTCTCCCCTCCAGACAGGTTGTCCATGGGCCGGAATCGCTTCCCTGGAGCCACACAGTTATAGTTGATCCCGTCTAAATAGGGCTCTTCTGGATTTTCCGGGCCTAGGAAAGCCTGTAGAAGGTACATCATTCATAATTTTTAGTTGCTTAGGAGACACTTATCTAGAATAATGAAGAAAGCTTGCTATAGTATATTCAGCCACTTATGCTTAGATACAGGTTAAGTACTAACAGCAGCTCTTTGATTACATCTGACACTAACCGTAACACTATATAGCTGTATAAACATTCTTATAAAGTACCAATGCACAACATGTTCAGCCTAGCTTAAATTTATACCAGTGTTCTCCAAACACAAAGTGCATAAACAGCGAGATTATCAGTCAACGCATGCGAGTACCTGAGCACTGCTGTTGCGTGAAAGGGCCTTGTATATTTCATCAATGTTGGTGGCCACGGACTCAAAGCAGGCGTTGAAACGATCAAACCTCTCCTTCTTTATCTGCTCAAAAGCTTGCTTTGCCTTTTTAGCTCTTTTGCGTGCCGCTTCAAATTCTGAAGGAAAAAAATGGAGAAAAAATTTATTCATCTCGACTCTTCACGCTTACAGGTTGCCTCAGATGTAATTGTTAATGAGGTGGAGCCTGCCTCTCCATTGGTAAATATGCACCTCTTCATGCCCATCTATAGCAGCTCTCCCCCTTTCTATCACAACAATTCAATTGCTCTTCAGTCTCATATTTCATACTCAGCCCAACTGCTTGGTACATGCGTACATGCCAGTGCCTCAAAGTTGCTCATTTTCTTGCTGCAATTTATTCTCAATGGCTTTTATTCCCCCACCACATCTTTTCAAGGCCTACGCTCTCACCGTCACTGGTCTCTTGGAACTTGTCCCTGACGCTCTCCAGCTTCTCCATGGCCTTCATGTTGGGAGCGCTGATCCTCTGTAGTATGCTCTGCTGCTCGTTCAGACGCTGCTGTAAGTTATTCATCTCCACCTTGAGTTCGTCGTCCGACAGTGAATCCTGGGGGGACAGGAAATGAAGTGCTGGATGTGCCATGTTGTCAATCAGAAAGAAAGAGCCTGGCACAAGAAAGGAGTGAGCACTTGGAACAGCCTGTGTTGCTGATGCGTACCTTTAATTCCTCCGACAGGTTGCTGTAGTCAATCTCAATCAGAGCCTCCTTGGCCAGCACAGTGCTGGATGTCCTTTGACTGCTGCTCACCGACTCCTCCGCCTGGGATCCACCCTGAGAGAGAGGGAGAGAGGGTCTTGTAAGAGAAAAGGGTATTTATGTAAATAAGCATCCCGCGAAAGTGTGTGCTTGTGCGCGTGTCTATACCTCCTCCTGGCTGATGTCATCCATGGTGCCAGACTTGAGTGGCAGTCGTATGTCCTGCATCTTACAGGCCTGAAGCAGGTTGTGTCGGTCACTGCGTTTCTGCTCCAGTTTGGTCTCGATGGCCGTCACCTCCTTCTGCAGCTGTGTCATCTCCCTGGAACCCAGAAGCAGTTGTTATCGACTACCAGTCAATACCAGATGTTTTTAAGATGGCATTAGCGTATTAGGACATACAATGAGCCAAAAAGGCTGAAGACACTGCATTCATTAAACCGAACAAGGTACACACCAATTTTTATAAAGCAAAAGTTCTCATTTAATGGCAACGTTTGAAAATTGTAAAACTGAAAGCATTTAATTACTTTTGCTTTGGTTTCATAGAATATCCTGCATGTGGGTTGAAATGTTATTTGTCGTGTATGCAATTGCAAAGAGGTAAAGAGGGCAGAAGTTCAGACTGAGCGGGTATGGGAGAGAGGCACAGTCGTAAAACCGAGTCTCAGGTGTCAGGTTGGTCATCTAGGATTACTGTGACTGGCCCGGTGAGTATAAAAACTGAATAAAAGAATATCTAGGTCTGAAACCTGGCATCAAATAAAGGTACCTGTATAACATTATTAGAAGTTGCCAGCGCCAGTATTTAGTATCCTGAATAGACTCCACGACAGAGGGAAAATTTCCTGATAAATGATGCATAAAAAGTGTGTGTGTGTGTGTGTGTGTGTGTGTGTTGAGATCCCTGGATTCCTCACTTGTTAGCGCCACCAAGTTTCTTGCGGATCTCCTCCATCTCATGATTCTTGTCGTTGACCTCAGACTTCTTGGTAAGGAGCTGATTCTTCAGGTCTTGCAGTTGAGCCATTGTCTCATCAATAATCTTCATGTGTCTTTGCTCCTCCTGAAATGGAGAAATGCATGTGAATTTAAGAAAGTACACACACACACACAGAGATGTGTACATGCACATGGATGGCACACAGCCATGCATTCTGTTGATTATTGGTTTTTACATTTTATTTATACCTGTGCTTCCTTCTTTATCACGCCTTAAAAATACTCCATCCTAGCTTTAATTCTCCTCAGATAATTCCTTTTACCTTCTTCAGTCTCTCTATCTCACTCTCATCCTTCTTTACAGTCTGCTCCCACATCTGAACCTTCTCCTGGTCTTCTTTGAGCTGGTTCTTCTCATAGTCCAGCTGGATCCCAAGCCGGGTCTTCTGGGTCTCGAACTCTAGTCTGAGGGAAAGGGGATAAATAATTTGAAATACACTGAAGAAAGAGAGGTATCCAAAGACAAATGTGACTAATTAAAAACAGTGGCATACCCATAATCCATTATTAATTTAGGTTTCCACACTGTAAAAGGTTCCACGGTTTTTGGTATAAAGCATAAAAAGTATAGAGGCTGAACCTACATTGGCTACTACCAGAGGAAAAACCATTTAAAAAAAACAAAAACCTCCCATAACTCTTCAGGCCAATGGCAGTGAAACAAACCAACCTTTTCTTAGCAATCTCATTCTGCCTCTTGACCTTCTCCTCCTCAAACTCTCTTATGTTCCTAACTCCAATCTCTTTGCAGAACTCCACAAACACCTCGTCTTCCACCTGTAACACAAAACATTACGGACAACGACACAATAAAATAAAAAATTAAAAAGCACACCATCAACTTGGTTACAAAGCTACCGTTCCTGTCTGGATCGTAAAAACCATACTGAGTCCACTTGTGTTACTGTGATCTCTTGCTCACCAGGTTCATACGATCTTTGAGTTCCTTCATGTCTCTTTCACGGGACTGAACGACCCTCTTAATGTCATTGATGCGTGGTCCAAAATTGGCTAGTTCACTCTCTAACTTTGACTTCTCCTGCAGAGAGAAAGTGGTGGTTTAACACACAAGCCTTGAATATGCTGAAAGCAGAGTGTACAATTTACAAGTTGAGTGTGAATTTTAGGTCCGTTTAAGTTTTTTTTACCTGCATGTTAAGAGACAGGTGTCTTGTCTTGGTCTGCTCCAGGTCACTCTGGGAGTACTTGAGTCTCATCTGCAGGCCGTGAGCTTGAGACTGCACCTGTCTCAACTCTGCCTCTTTCCTCTTCGCCTTCATTTGTTCCTGTGAATTTAAATAAAGACAAAGATAGAGTAGAATGGTATGACCCATTAGTATTATCCTTTTGACTACACTTACAGCCTTTGTTCATCTGCACTAGTAAAAACGTAAAATACTGTGGCAGCTGGAAGGGAAGAACAGAGGGTTTGGCAAGCGTCCCTGCCTGGGGGAAGTGGAGGAGACAATCAAGTTTGTTGTAGTGGTTGACGCAAATGATTGTGTGGTTGAAAAGTTTGCGTTTAGGAGTCTGAAATATAGCTTCTTTTGTTTGGTTATACCTTTAGCTCCTCAGTTAGCTTTTCCTTCTTGTCCTTCAGTTTGTCCACGGCCTTCTCATCCCAGCGTCTAGCCTTGGCCTTCAGGTCACTAGCACCTCCAGAAATCACACCGGACTTTTGGAACAGGGTACCGTCTAGAGCCACAGTCTGAGAGAAGAGGGCAGAGAAACAAGCTGACAGTGAGCTCACAATTAAATCCACAAAAACAGCCTATTTTGTCAAATCTCTAGTCTAGCTTTGCAGTGACCCCAGTGCACGGTGTACACCGTCTTTTGAGTTTTGACCTTGTGTCTGTATGGCCCTCCAAAAGCGATCCTGCGCGCGTCCTCCACATTCTCGCAGACCAGTGCGTTCCCACAGGCGTACTGCAGGGCCTTCTTGATGTGCGGTGGCTCATAGCGAATCACATCGATCACCAGCTTGGCACCACGCAGCTCTCGTAGCTTCTCGTCCGTGGGCTTCACCTGCAGATGGAGAGGAGCTTGAGTTACATGAGTCATCCACACTTCACACTAAGTCATGACTTAGACATGCTTTAATGTTATAAACTCTTCTCATTCTGTCAGTTAGCTGTAACCTGTAATCTGACATCATTCTGTTATGCAAATTATGTTACTAGAAATGAGGCGATTATTATATTATATTTCAACATCTGTCAACTACAGTTTATTCCAAGTAATAATTTCAACCAATGACAGTTTTAGACAACAGATGCCGTCTTGGTTAAGATTTATGACCGTGTCCCCAAAATGACGACGTATCATTAAAAAAAAAGTGTTAACCCTGAACAGTTTTATGAAAAAGTGGAATAATCAAAGCATGACCTTTTGTTTTCATCTCAAAATATATTTTTGGATCATGACACAAACTCTGGTAGTGCCCAACAAAATCACTTCCCAAATTCAATAAGCATAAAATGCCATACCTCCAGGTAGTCCAGGGGCAGGAATGTTTCAGGCTCTCCTCTCTGCTCTTTGATGTACTGGATACAGTCTCGACCAGTCTTCTCCGAGTCTACTATAATGGCGTCCATGTTTTTTCCCAGGACTTTGGTAACGGCAATCTGATACTTCTTCTGGGTAGGCTGGCACAGGTCAATAAGCCTGCCATACTGACCAATGGGCAAAAGAGATTGGGAGACGGAATGAATGAAACTTGAAGAAAGAAAAAGCGATCAACTAAAGTTCTCCCACACTCACCACAGATCCAGGGTACAGCCTCTTGATGCTCTCCATGATCTCCGCCTTGCGCTGCTGTCGGCTGTTCTCCTGCCTGTCGATCCTGGCGTCCCCCAGCTGCTCCATCACCTGAAACCAGCAGCACAGTGGAACCATACAGACCGCCAAAACACTGCCCGAGTCCGAAGAGGCTAAAGAAGAAAAGTGCAGTCCAATCTTTGACCGCAGAAGATTCATTTGTACTAATATGCGTTTCATATTCGTCTTGCTTTTTTTCCAAGAGTCGTGTCTTGTTCTAGTTTCGGGAGGGCCCTGGCTTGAAGGTGTCAAATAACCTGGTTGAGCTCCATGTTGATCTCATCGATCCTCCTCTTGGCCTGCTCCACCTCCTCTGTGAGCTCCTCCTCCATACGCTTCTGCTCATCCAGTGACTGCCTATAGGCAGAGTGAGGGAAACTCAGGAAGCAGTCTACAGTTTACATTGCATTTATACAGCTCTCACTGCAGTGGTTTGGCATTGTAATGCCCATTTTACGCCATAGGTTATGTGTTAGGTCTTTTAATCTACGCTATGTAAGCCGCTTTGATTACGGTCGCTTGCTAAACAAATCATCCTTAAATAGATCATCCATTTGATGTCAATATTCCACTTTAAATATTGATTGATTTGAAGTTGTGTCAACTTTTAATAATAATCATACAGAACTCATCAGTGGCGATGTACCTGCTGGTGGTGATGTAGTCCTCCAGTTTCTCAATGCGTTTCTGATTCTCCTCAATCTCTCTAATCTTCTGTTTGATCTTTGCCTAAAATTTGCAGGGTATCCACACAAACACACCGTTGCTTTAAGATTCTTACACACAATCTATTTATGATTGCAGTGACCTTTTGAATGTCAGCCTACCTCATCCTTTATGACAAGTTATCAAAATACCAAACTCTTATATCTACCCATCTATCTCAATTATCTTTACCTCCGTTTCTACTTTTTTCCTCTCCTCCAGGTCAAGCCGATCCTGGTCTGCCTTCTGGTCACGGTTGAACTTCTCCAACTCCTGAGCTAGTGTGGCAGCTCGCTTGCTTGCCTCCTCCTTCAGTCGGTGGTACTGCTTAACCTGGAGGAACGAGAAGGAAATTAGGAAAAGGTGAAGTTAAAGAAAAAAAACTTCCTTCTCTCAGAACACAGATGAGGGAGCTCATCTTCTGACCTGGTTCTCCTCAAGGGTGAGGTCCTGGCCCTGGCTCTGGGCCTCCTCCTCCATCCTCTCCTCAAACTCCTGGCGGGCCATCTCCACAGCACCCTGCTCGCGGTCCAGCTCCTCCATGTCTGCCTTACGCTTTTTGTACATCTTCTGGGCATTCTGCAGGGACTTGCGGGCTGCTTCCAGTTTCTTGATCTTGTGGGAGGTGTTCTCCTTGGCCTTTATGTACTGGGGCCTCTTTTGGTTCAATTCTGCATCTTTCTCTCTGCAAAGTAGGGCAAGAGGGTTAACATAGTTGCAGCCTCATTTACCTAAGTGTGGTGTAGTGAACTAGAACTCTACAACAAAGAATGACTTTAAAGGACACCCTGGCCACCAGGAATAATTTGATACCACTTGCTATTTGTGACATTAGTCTAACATTTGAAAATATCTGAGTCTGGGTTTACTAGGCACAGTGGCCTCCTTTTGATGGTTCACTATAGGTGTTCAGTAAGCAATACACAAACCATCACATTAACATACCCATGACTTCTTCAGGCTTGCTGTGGAATAGGTTCTCTGTTTTTACTCACTTAATCTCCTTCTCTACTGTCTGTTGGTCTCTCATCATTCTCCCCAGTTCCTTCTTCTTCTCTTTGAGCTCCTCTTCCACACGATCCATCCGCTTCCTGTCTTTGTCGATCTCGCGGTTGCGGTGGGACAGCTCGCGATTCAGCTTCTCGATCTCGGCCTCATTGTGGTACAGCTTAAAAAGTTGCATCTGGACGTGGGCTCTCACCACCTCGTCTTTGAGCCTCTGGTAGCGCTCCGCCTGGTGAAGAGACATTTATGCACTTGTGAGGGGGTAGCTCTACCCTAACAACAACTGCATGTTAAATATACAACGAAAAAACTAAGAGATAGGGGAGAAAGGAGCTTAAAATCTTTTCTTTGGTTTCCAAAATCAGCTTAAGAACAAAGGTACGTTACCTCTTCCTTCTCCTGCTTAGCCTCTTTGCGCTCAGCAGCAATGTTCTTCTTGCGGTGGTAGTTGAACTGCGTATCCTCCTCTGCCTTCACCATCTCCTTCTTCCTGCGTTCGTACTCCTGTGCCAGCTCCCCAGAGCGGGAGATCTCCTCAAACAGTGCCGTCCTCTCCTTGGGATTCTTCATGGCAATGGACTCCACTGCTCCCTGTCAGACAGACCATAAAGTTATCGAACAGAATTCTTCGTGCAGCCCTGCTCTATGAAAGCCTTTTCAATAACAGCAAAAACAGCCTTAGAGGGGGAAAAAAATTAAATAATTCAGGCTCTTCAAAATGCTCACTCTGACAGTGGAGGCAATTAAATAATTTCAGGCACAGACTATAAGATCTAGGTCTTAGTTGGGTAAACAGAATAAATCTAAATGGTCCACTAACCTTCACTAACTATTCAGTTGCGTATTAGTAAAGTGTTGTATTAAATTAGTAAAGGTTGTCAGCATGCAACATTTTACCTGGAAGACGAGAAAGTTCCTGGCCTTGATAAGAATGCCCAACTTCTCCAGCTCTTCACTGTACTCTGTCAGCCCCACAACCTTACTGTTGATGCGATATTCCGAAGAAGCCCCTGATAATTAGTTAAATAAAAATTGACAAATGACAATGTCCAAACATCACCAGCAGTAGGTTAGCTCTGAAGAAATAAGAACACACACTTCAGAGACAGCCTGTTAAAAAGAACTATCCTGACAGTGAGATTAATTAATAATTATTCATTTACCCTCTCTGAGATGTGCCTTACATTCATCTTTTAGAAATATTTCAAAAATAGACTCAAAATCATACAGCGTGTTAAACTGTACCTATAATGATTCGGGAAAAGGTGCGCTCCTCTCCACTGTCTTCGCGGTACACCATGCTGACAAAGGCACGGTTGGCCGCCGGTTTGCCAACGGGAGCCCCATGGATTAGGTCCTTCAACGTCTTTACACGCAGGTTACTGGTCTTCTCTGCCAGGACAAAACTGATGGCATCCATCAGGTTTGACTTGCCTATAAAAAATGGCAGTGATGCTTCTATAGGAAATCAATGGTTTCTCAAGACATTTTTGCAAAGCAGGTTGTTCATTTGCTGGCTGACTGGCATCTAACTGACTCAGTGATTGGCAACTGTGGGATATCCACAGCGTTAGAAACTATTTATATTGCCAAAACGTTAAAAACGGAAAATTAAAATAAATGCTACAGTTGTGTGGTGAATAGATCTTTATAGCTATGTCAACAAATAAAACTGGTGTATTGGTTATTGTTTACTGTATACAGATGCTTGTGGTTATTGTTTAACTTTTTTTCATGAGTTCATGAATCTCCTTAGAGCCATCATCAGCAAAACACTGTCAAATTGCATAGCAGAGTAAAGCAATATATCACTAATGCTACGGATATTGGTGATGAGAATGAAACCAACATATTCAAATTGAATACACAACTGACCAATGTTGCAGCTAAATAAAGTTGTTCAAAAGGCAAAACTAATAATTAGTTACTGAAACAAATGGGTATACAAAAAGGAGGAACTGAAATAAAGCTTTCATTGCAATTAACAGATTGATAAGTATCCACAAAATACGGAGTACAGAAAAACTTAGATTACTCCAGCGTTTATAGATTCCCCCCTCCCAGACAACAGACCCCCATCTCAACTACTGTCAACGATAGAATGTAGCAATTTGGCTTTTTTCAGAATAATCTGGCGACATTTTGGCCATTTATTTGGCTGCTATATGCACCAAATAACTGCTTAGCAACTGCCTGGTGATATTTGAAGTTTAAAGATATATTTTGTTTAAAAGATCTGACAGCAAACAGCAGCAACATCACTGGGTGTGCCAATCGTGAGCATTCCGAATAAATGTAAAGACACAGTCATATACCGGACAACTTTCTTCAAAAACATAGAAGATATAACTCATTCTGATTTAAAATTATAAACCTATATGAAACCAGTATGCTAGAATTTTATTCAAAAATGGCGTGGCTTCAGTAAATAAATCGCTGTGGTACGATGGACGAATTTTTTTGAAAGATGTTCCATGATCGATCTATATCGCTAGGTTATTGCGGATTCATCAACAGAGCAACGACTCGGGTACAAGGAAATGCAACCAACTGAAAAAGCGGATTTTCTTTCATTACTTAATGTTATTAACTTTTTCTGGTTTCAACTACCCAAACAGCGAATGACTATACGAATTAACAACGAATTAACTATAGCCTGCCGATCATTTGTCCCTAGGCCCTCTGCAATCACTTACCAGATCCATTGGGTCCAATAATCGCCGTGAATTTGTGGAAAGGACCGATGATTTGCCTGCCTTTATACGATTTAAAGTTTTCTATTTCTATCAGTTTTAAATAGCCCATTTTGCCGTCTTAGCTAGCCAGCTATCTATATCGATAGCTACACTTGCTGTTTTTTTATTTTCCGTTGTTTCCCTTATACCCGGAAATTTAACTTTTATTAAACATTAATATGATGTGTTATTATATATTTTTAAGTTCAGTCGGAATTGAATATAACACTTAAATAATAGAGCAACTTCTATAGATAAAGCTAACAGGCTAAGTTAAAAACACTACGAACAACAGCGCGCGCAACGGGAATCAACTAATGCATCTCGCGTGATTTGGGGCGGGAATTAATTTTTGTAAGAAACGGGACGTTATTTGTTTATTTCGTGTTTATAAAACAAGATTTACATTAAGCTTATTTATTTTATGTAAGGTTTTACGTGATTAAAGTGATTTTTGTGTATGCTAGGTTTAAAAAAAACTTTTACTAAGTAGGTTACTTTCGCATTAAAACAACAATTCTGCTTGTTTATATAATGCAATCTGTATCTCTTTCCTGGCCGGGTATTTTATTTAATTTTTTGCGGTTCTCTGTTCTTCTCTGTTTTTTATAAAGCTTCTTCAGTGTAAAACAATATTATAAATTATTACTTAAAATTATATTATAAATATAAAACAATGGATCTTTTGTTACATAGCCTACTGATTGTGATTGGTAATTATTGAGCCAAGCAATAAAAAAACTGCTAAGTGTGTAGTCTTATGTAGCAAACAAATATGAATAGATACTAAAACACTGTGTTATGCTTATATTAGAAGAACAGAAATCTCCAAACAGCTAAAACTAATTTCAAATTTACTCTCGACCTTCACTCTAGTTATGTACCAAAATACTTAATTTTGACAAACACAAGTCATGAAACATTAACTCCTCTTGAAGTCAACTTAAGTCACATATTTTATTTTTTTGTGGATAGTTACCGCGGCGGATGCAATAAGCATGTACAATATCACTGCCCACGAATGCAAGCCCATTAAAATACCCCCCTCCCCCCGTCAGCAACAATGCATACTCCTTTACTGGCACTACACTTCATCACTTGGATTGACAGGATCTGCTAGGATATTCTCTAGTCCTTCCAGCACATCTCGGTAAACATCTCCCATCTCGTCGTCACTGTAATCTCATTTTAAAACCTTTTCGCTCCATAGAAGTGGTTATTTTTCTATATTTAAAAATGAAACAAAAGAAGCAACAAAGAGAACATGGCATACATTATAAACATACCCTAAAAAGAGTGTGAGGAATTCTGTTCCACACTGAGAGACTGATAGTAAAAAAAAGAAGCACTTTAAAATGGATTTATTCTTTCCCCCTCTTTTCTCAGTAAGAGACAGTGACTAATTTCTAGCAATCGTTTTTTAATGCATTCATGTGGCAATGTTAAAATTATGATTGTAACATAGTCTCAGACATACAAAGGAAATATTGGGTTCTAACCTGTCTAACCCAAAACGGCATTTAGGTTAAACTTGTAGCCGGAATGATTTTGAAAAGTGTCTTCTAAAACATTCTTGTCATTAAGGTAATTAAATTTGCGGCCTAGATGCAATGTTGGTAATCAGTATTCAAACCTATGTTTGATGGAAACTACATAAGGTATAGGGATATTTTTCTCCTGTATGGGACAAATTTTGTGTCTGAATTTTGGTTTCAACAGAACAGACTGTGCTAACTTCTCAGACCGTCCCTTCTGGCAGGCACGAATGAGAAAGCCAGCCTGGTGGTATCCTGAATCTAAAGCATTCCATTATCATTACCCTGAATTAGTACAGATGCTCATGATATTGGCTGACTATATACAAAAAGGGGATTACATTGATTAAAATAAATTTTTATATGGTCACCCTGGAATAGTCATTGCTGCAAATTTGTTATATTTGTTAATTTTATCACTTTAGTAGTGGCTGTTAGAAAAATTATTATTTTCAGTGTGTATGTGACTGTCTTTATGCATTCTAAACATGCAGTTAGACATCAACTTGTAGCAAAAACAAACAAATAAAAAAATAATTCTATTGCAATAAAAAAAAACGATTATAGTCCAATGACATTAAATAAAAAGTGTAATAATATAAAGATAAACTCAAAAAAAAAAACTCAGTTTTTGTACAGTCTTTCACAATTTAGGCATTTGTTTGGGTTTTATTTACATTCACAAAGTGACACTCTTCCTCAAAAACCTAACTTTGTTTTGCCCTTCTACATTTATTTCCCAAATTCTGTTTCCATCTTCAACTTCCACACCTGCCTTCCTTGATTATGCCATTTAAAGTAAATTTATAGAAAAAAAATGTTGACATGGAAACATTATTCATCCTTACTTGCCCACCCACATGAAATATATTATACATAATATTATTGAAATGATTATACAGATATTTGAAAATAGAAGTAACCTCGAACAAGACCAAGCCATTTTAATTGTGTTACACTTCTGCTCAATGTCAGGACCCTGTATTACCAAACACTGCACAGGAGCTACACGTTTGAGGTTGGAAGATGAATTACAGGAAATCAGACGGATGATAAATGACAGAATTGAATAAATGCCAGTACCTATCGTATATTCCCAGTAAGGCAGGATGTTTACAGCAATGGCTGGCATATTCACAAACTTATGAATTCTCTAATATCATGTGTCATGGACTTTTTCCAATAAACGCAAGCGAAGATTACATGTAGCATAACGTTTATAATTAAAACAAGAAAATGTCCTTAATAACATAAAGTAAATAACATAAGGGCTGAATTGGGACTCGTATGAATAATTTGAATGTATTAAATATACTTTACAAACTATAATCAAAATGTAATGGTATTTGATGCTCACATGTATAGTTGCCAGTCCTGATTTGGGGATTTTTGGGGGTGGTGCAGTTTATGGCAAAAGGAAGTTTAGTGATGGAAGGAAGAGACATGTTATGGACCCAAAGTGTGGCACATTGAAAAATAGTAAGAAAAAACGTGCTTACACTGAAAACTACACTAATGATAACATAGGCAATAATTCCTGATTGTATATATGCCAGCGGAGAAAGGACAACCATAATAAAGGACAATATATTGGTTTACATTGTACATTGTACCATTGTTGAAATACTTTTCATATGTGTCATATGCATCATACATGTATAATTTGGCTAACATAGCATTGAAAACTTCTCTTAACATCTGGTTCTATAGAGGTACAAAAGGTAGCCAGAGGACAGTTAAAAGGCAGAAATACAAATATAGAAAATGGATACAGAAACAGACAGACAAACTTAATGCGAAAAGTTGTACGAGTGATCTGCAAATCATCCGCATTGTATCCGTCATGCTTCATGAAGTCACCACTACTGAGTACATTTGGATAAACATTTGAAAGTTAACCTAATAATCAACAAATTATATTAAATGTTTTCATAAAGATATAAAAACAAGTACAAAAATATGAATCACAACAATAAAGAAAAATATTTGGTGACAATGAAAAACATGTTAATAATTGCAAGTAAGACACTGTACTGCGATGTCAAGACACTTAAATGGCAGACTGGTGTAT
>JAOVYW010014150.1:0-17627 GCA_025775045.1 Hiodon tergisus | reverse complement strand
GGTTGGGTTGGAAAAAAAAATGTGTCGGGCAAGAGCAAGGTAACAAAACACGATTGTTACGCAGTCATCTGTGGAGAAATCTTATTCTGAGCACCAGCCCTTCCCACGCATGGCTGAGACCGCAGCGGGACCGCGGGACCGCGGGACCGCTCAGATCGCAGCGGGAAACCCTGGGGCTCGGGCGAGGAGCTGGAGAAAGCAAAGCACGGATTCGCCTAAGCTGTTTTCGGGCCTAGCTAATTTTGATATCGCTCTCTGGTTCGATGAACCTGACAGTGTTTCAGATGCTTTCAAGACCGAAATCACAGGAATAAAATGAGAACAACTAACTCTGTGTAGAGGAGACGAAGAGAGAAAAAAAACGCCACAAGGAATAAACGCTTGCATAAATAAATAAATCCACATCAGGATTTATAAGAACAATAGGCGTCTTGCAGGGAATTACAATGCAGGAATTAAAATAGAGGGATTTAAAATGTAGTTTTATCAATATTTAAAATATTTGAGTCAGATTATATTTCCTGCTATGATAAGGGACAGAATTGTTTCCTTTGATTATGTTCTGCTGCATATGCTTACAGAATCACAGACATTGTACAGATCATCTGTAGCAATTGTCACTTTGCATCAGTCAAATTGTCACCAAAGTCTGTCTAGTGTACTGTCCGGGGCCTAAATACATATTTCACTGTGTAAAAGTTTATCCTCCCGAGCAAATAAACGTCTTCAACAAGTTTCACAACTTTTAAACAAAAGAATCTGCAGTCTGCAGTGATTACGCTAGTCCTGGAAATCTTGTCCCGTTTAACTCCAGATGGTTCAGTCTGGGGCTACCTGCTTCGTTGTGTGGAAAGCACATTTTTAGAGAAGGCTTAGTCAGAAGGCTTAGGGAATGCTGGGACTTAGGCCCCGCCTTACGGGTAGCAGACAGCCATTGTTATTCACCTATAGAACCAGCTGGACTTTTCCTTGGCTCATTTCACTGTCAACTGGGCCAGGCCGAACCGTAAACCTATTATCAGGATCCGTTTGATCACCTGGGCAAATCAGAGCCACTCTTCAAGCAGCATTTTAGAAATACATCCTTTAAAATGAGCGAATCAGGCTTCAAAAGCAATCACGTCTCTTGAAATGGCTGCAGTTTCAGTTTGATTTGGGTTTTAGTGCAGACATGATAAAAATAAAAAAAAGCTTCTTTGCGTACTTTTTGGTTTCACTCCAAAATGTTAACTGAAAACTGTCATCAGCCTAAATCTTGTAGCACGATAAGCATACAGCAATCCCAACGATCGCACAGAGAAAGCGTTGAAGTTTACATTCCTGCTCAGCGACACCTGCTCTTGGCCGAAGGTATATAAGCAAGTGTGCAAATGTTATTTAGGTTACGTGGCATTCTGTCCGTTGTCCAGCTATTTTGCTGAAAGCCAGGATTTTCCAGCAAAAATATTTATTCCGGCTGAATCCTAATCGCACACAGATTACAATAGAATGTGAAGGCTTCCATGTTAATATTCTAAATAATAAATATTTAGTTTGGCTCTAGACAAAGTAGTTAACTCCAACAGTGCAGTTTGGCTTTTCATTACTGCTTGGTACTTACTCTTGGATCATCCCAGAAGCCAGAAAAGCCATAAAGAAATAAACTTTTTAAAATTACAAAGCATAAACACGTCTAAACTTCTGTGGGGAAAGTTTGGATGAGCATCTCAGTTCCATTTGGCATAGGACAGTCCTGGTGCAAGCTTACTCAAATTTGGGTCTTGTGAGGGAAATGCCCTGGGGTCTGTCACATCAGATGAGACGCGGGGACACTGGCAGCGGGAGATCGTATTGACTGAAGGGCGGCGGGGTGGGGACGGGGTATTCGACCTATTTAACCTTCGACCCTGGGTTGATTGAAGTGGCAACTCTGTCGCTTGTGGGAACAGAAAAAGATGACATTAATTAATACTCTAAAAGCCCTCCCCCACCCCTCTCTGAGGAAAAGGCTGTGGAAACGTGAGGCCATGAACTTGAGCCATTCACAGTCAGGGATAAAGGCTCGTCCTCTGAAAGCAGAGCACTCTCATTTATAACACCTCAGTTTGACTTAATAGCACTTAAATGGTCCGTGCACCACTGAAACATTGACCAATTCCTTCATTCATTTATCTATACCGATTAATACTTCTTTCTTTTTTTCAATTAAAGATACAGAATCTAATTGCTCGTGATTTGTTCATAAGTTCTGTACTGGGATTGTGTTCACAAATTTCATAGGATGAGCATATTTAAGACAAGAGATGTGGCAAGGCCGTCTTAGTTATGTTTGTCCACAACATCTTTCTTTATGCTTAAATTCAGTTTGTAAGAGTCCGCTTTGTTCCCATTCTTCGGTGATCTCGGGTGCTGCAACCTCGTAAGTAGCCAGCTGGGTTTGTTGGGGGTCTTACACTTTGTTCCCCTGTTCAGAGCGGTCCGACCCCCCCATCTCTCCCGGGCCTAGCCACCGCCGCTCACTGAAACCGGAGTCCAGACAGCGGCCCAGATGTCTGGGGAGATAAGCCTCCCCAGGCCTGCTGTCAGGGAGGGGGTTTCGGGGCAGGAATTCGGCGATACATCATCACAAAGTTATTAGTGGTGGCCTAACACAAACATCTTCCACAGGCCCCATTCAGACAAGTAGGCCGGGGAGAAACCCACCCTCCAGCAAAGTGTTGTTTTAGGCTGAAACAAAAGTCGACATCAATAGCCACGGAAACAGTAAAGTATTGTTTTCATTTTGCGACGTAACTCTATAAGGGACGCTCTGTGCAGGAGAGTGGGGAAAAAAACCGACACGCATGCACGCACACGCACACACACACACACACACACACACACACACACACACACACACACACACACGCCATACATGGATGTAAATGCGTAGCCTTAAAAATGAGCCCAAGGTTATTGTGAGAGGAACCTCACAGTGCCCCCGTTGAGCTTGTCTGCAGGCCCATGATGAGAGGTGAAAAGAGACTTCCACCAGCAGGAGCCCGGAGATCTCTCCTAATAAACCTCATGTGGTGATTGACACAGGCAGGAGGGGTGAGGGGGTGATCTCGGGTTTTTAAACTCTCAGAAAGTCTTTATGAAACATCTGGGCTGGAGGGCAGTCACAACAAGGAGGCATAGAGTGAGGGAAAATTAGTTCTGTTTGCTGACAGGAACGTAGGAAGCGAGTTGTGTGTTGTGCAACTTTTATTGACCTGAGCTCCTTGTTTGGGGTATTATAATAGATTTTGTTGACTGTTTTTTTTTTTTTTATTCTGAGAATTTTTCATTACTTGAAATTTTTCAAAGTAAAACGTACAAAAAAAATAAAAAGTGGAAAGGTAAAAATCTGAATATAATGTGCGTCCCAAAAAATGACCAAAAGATTAAAAGACTTACAAGTTTGAATCCAACTCATGTCCTTTGCTGACGGGTAACCAGGAGAGACTGTGAGTTGGCTGAACATGGCCTTGGCTGGGGGGGTTGGAAATCAGCAGGGCTTCCTGGGGACTGCAGGCTTTGAGTGCTGTGGAGAGGGATCTGCCTCTCCTTCGGTGTTGTCTGTGTAGTCTGCACAGTTTAACCCCGGTGGCAGGAGTGAGGAACTGAGATGCGTTAGCACTCGGTGATTCTAAATCAAAACAACTAGGTTTAAGTGGGCCGGGGGTGTAGTGGTTAAGGTGACGGGCTTGTAATCAAAAGTATGGCTGTCGGTATCTCAGCTGAGCAAGGTACTTAACCTGAATTGCCTCAGTAAAATATCCAGCTGTATAAGAGGATGAATGTAGAAATTGTAAGCAGTGTAAGTCGCTTTGGATAAAAGCGTTTGCTAAGCAGCTAAATTGTAAATGAATGAACGCGACTGAAATTAAAAAATAAAGTGGTGTGGCAGAGAGACAATCGCGAGGACCGGTGTTTGAGAACCCCTTGGCTTGTTTTTTTGCACATTCTGCAGAGCAAAGCTAACGTGTTTTTCGCCCTTCCTATAAAAAAGCGTGGCAGCCTATCCTTGGAACTGACTCGCAGTGCTGTTGTAAAATTCGCAGCAGTGTTTGTTTTAGCCAATTGCTGTAAAGCTAGAGTTCTAAACTGAGGGCTGGCTTTTTAGATTTTCCCTTGTTCCTCCCAACTGCTCGTAATTGTCTGTCGATTTCGTCCTTTTGCCCTTGTGGCATCGCCGTCTGCTTTAAATATAGTGTGGACTCTGTTTGTTTGGCAAGGCGTGATGAGCAGTAAACAGTGACTTCAGCTGTTCAACCAAAGGGCCTTCACCACGGGACTCACTTAACTCTGATTGTGATACATTTATAGACAAGACAATTCAAAAGGCTTGAGTGTAAACGCCACCATTGCAATTTATTTCACAGTGATAAAGTTCTGGAGCCAAGATTTTCTTTAAATACGACTTTGTCTTGGGAGTAGGGCACCATGGTTATGGAAATTGGTGGGAAAAAGTACAAAACTTTTTTTGGATGGAAAAGAAAAGTCACCTATAATTCCGAAGCATTGTCTGAAACAATAGAACCCATCTTGGGGCAATAATTTCAAGTTTAAACTGTAATTCACATTTACAGCAAAGAAAATAGCAGGACCGAGGAAAAAGCCCTTTGAAATACACTGGCTATGAAAATAAGGAATACTTCCCAGAATGGGTGGTCTTATCAGGTGAACCCCCTGGATATTCTACTTTTCCACATTTACACAAAGGGACGTGAACAAGCACATTAATTCACTATGGTCTCCAGATAGCCACACGGCGCACATATCTAGGTTTAGAAGCCTTGCTTCCTGTCTTTTCCTGTCTATTATCAATCAATCCATCCCTGATGTGAAGGAGCGTGTCGCATATGCAGCTAAAAGTGGTTCTCAAAAGTGGTTCCGAAGAGCAGGTTCCGAAGAGCGGTTCCGAAGAGCGGTTTTGAAGAGCGGCTCTCAAGAGCAGTTCTGAAGAGCTCTCAGGAGCGGATCTCAAGAAGGCGGTGGCATTTTTTTCTGTTTTCGGTGGGAAGACGGCCGATCGAAAGGCTAGTTATGTTACAGTAAGGATGTCCAGACCTTACAAATTCACAGAAGGAAGAGTGTTTTTTCAGCGCATAAAACTATCATCACACTGTCATGTTTTTTAACAGAGCCATTCCATACATTTTAAATGGTGGAGAGTAAGCTTACTTGAACTTTACTCCATTCTATCAAACTCAACTTCAGTTTCCTTCTGAGATAAATCAAGTGCCTCCGGCTGTCCGTCCAGCATGAATTATTATTATTATTTTCATTCTACCGATGTGGCATTGAGGCATGGTACCAGTGCGGAATACATGTGGCAAACGACTGCGTCCTTAGACCATAGTCCTTCTGGGGGCCTATGCTACCATCCTGCCATGCCGTGTCCTGAGATTCCCATGTACAGAGGCCCCTTTTCTGTCCAGGGAGGCGGCGGTTTCCTTGCCTGTGAGAGGTAGGCGCTGTCCGCTTGACTAAATGGTTTGGCTCCATCTGAGCGAGTATTACGAATCGCATTGAGAGAGCGCCGTTTGAACAAAGTGAGAAACGAGAGGCGTGTCGGGCCGCCCTCCATTCCTGCCCCTGGCATTGCTGTTAGTGCCGACAGCGATTTAGTCTGTCCATCCGCCATTTAAAAGTGAATGACTTTGGTTTGGTATTTGTATTTTATTCATATACGTGAACATACCGAGCTTGCATCTCTCGTGTCCATCTCTTTCTAATTAACGGAAAAGCTGGAGCTAAGCCGTGAAGCCATCATTTTCATGTGAATCCATTCATGTATTTTTCTAATGACATTTGTGTACACAGGTCATGGGTGGCAGTTGTTCGAAGATGGAAACATCAGATGTGTTTTTACAGGCTGTGCGCAGGGTGTTAGTGCACTGTCCGTCACAGGTGGGGCCCGTCTGTGTTGCGATTCTATCTGGGATCTTCCTGTCTCCTAAGTAGGTTACCCTGCTGTGCGCAGGTCTGTGTGTGTGTGTGTGCGTGAGTCCCTACATGTGCGTGAGTCTGTGTGTGTGTGTAAGTCTCTACGTGTGTGTGAGTCTGTGTGTGTGTGTGTGTGTGTGTGAGAGAGTCTCTACATGTGTGTGAGTCTGTGTGTGTGTGTGTGTGTGTGTGTGTGAGAGAGTCTCTACGTGTGTGTGAGTCTGTGTGTGTGTGAGAGTCTCTACGTGTGCGTGAGTCTGTTTGTGAGAAAGTGCATTAGTTCTATTGGAGGATCCACAACAGTGGCTAGCAGAACAGGAAAACATAACGTTCACAAATATATAACTTTCAAAATCGAAACTTTTTTGATTTTACCATTTCTCTAACGCTGCGGTTGTGTGCAGAAGAAGCACCTTTTAGAGTTTTATACTTTTATTTAATTATCTGTCCTTCATGTGTATTTTATGAAAGGAATGTCCTGAAGCAAATGTGGCCTCGAAGATAATAGCTTCACTCTGCTGTTGTTACTAATACTAATAAAATGAAAAAAATAATTTAAAAAATATATGTCGATGTCTCTGCCTGTTTGTATTGGCACAAGATAGAGAACGCTTCTTGTAGTAGTAAGAGTAGTAGAGAAAAATGAGTAGACATGAACAAAACTCATCCGCCTCGACAGGTTTGGGAGTTAGACTGCGGTATTGTTTTATACTACACAGCCAGGTGATTCTTTTCAGTATGAGAGAACCTCTGGGCAAGCCCGTGGGCTATTAAAGCGGTGAAAATCGACTGCGGTGCGGATAAAATTTAAATGGAATAAAAATAAAAAAAACACACTATCGGGTTCCCAAGCGTAACCATCTTTTCATGTGCGAACGGAATTCAGTGAGGCATTAAATTCAACAAATCCACAGTTCTGATCTGCCTGAATCGGACCTCGGTTTAGTTCAATTTGTAACAAACGGTCTCCATATGATCAAAGACACAGGAGCCCCTTCCAACACACTGCTTAAATTAGACTAACACCAGTGCGTTTGGCTGAGCGGCCGTGTTTGGAATGTCCAACCAGCAGAAATATTTCCTTCACACATATGGTTCCAATAGCCGCAGATGCCAGTCTCACCTCTTTTTATGGGCTGACAGGTATTGCAAGCCATTTTAGCATTTGATGAGCCAAATGTGATACCAATAAAAAAAAGTCTGATTAATTTTTTTTAAATGAAATATTGTTTCAGATATAACTTAATATCAACTTTTAAAAACGTGATATCAAGATGAAGATCAATTAACTTCCTGTTTTGGGTGGTGTACTGATTTCCCTTACTTCCTGTGGAGTTGGCAACAGATCAAAGCCTATTTAGGATTATACATTTTCATATTTATTGTTCATTACCACAGCAACCGGTGGACCTTTAGACTGAACTAACCCTAACCCATCCCTGTCCTCCCCCATCCCTTTTCTTTTTAAAAAAATGGATTGATTGATTGATTGATTGATTTTAGTTTTAATTCAATGTATAGAACTAGTTTTGTATAGATCTAGTTAGCTGGCTCGGTAATGTTTCTGCTAGCACTTTGTTAGCTTGACAAACCTGTTTTAGGCAGGCCGCTTCGTCACTTCGTTAGCTAAATGGAACTTTAAGTTTGTAGCAATTAGAGAAAAGTTGTTTCTGTGGTTAGTTCAGACCGAACAGTCAAATACGTTCACTGCAACCACTGCACGCTTAAGAGGTTGCACAGGTAGGTCTAGTTTTGGTAATTTTGGTTTTGTAATTTGGTTTTCTTCCGTAGCTCGACCTTCTCAAATTACGTCCTGTGTACATTTCGTCTTAGCTAAGCTACATATAGCGGTTTACTAGACCATGAGAGGGCGCTCCAAGGTAGTGTTCAGAGCTGGGTCTGCTTTATTATGACTAATAATTTAACAGATTAAGTTTCAGTGTACTGAGCTTCAGTAACGACGCACACTCCGCATGCCATTTCAAGCCTTCAACATTTTTCTTTCGCTTTCCGAAATGCACATTTACATGTGTTCACAGGGAGTGAAAATATTCCCTTCTGGTCATCAGTATTTTTTAAGATATAGGGCTAGTAAATGTGTACACATACACATTCATAGGCTACACAATTCCAAGTTATATCTTCCCTTGTGTTTCAACTTTCAACACATTTAAAACGAAAAACAAAAAAACTTGTGCACCATGGGTGACCGGATGAGCCACACGTCTGTCATTCCTCATGATGACGCTGTGAAACGGTTCAAGAAAGAAGAAAAAACGTCAATATCCACATATCCATGTCAACTTCAAATAAGCCCAGAGTGAGTGCATTTGTACACTGGAAATGTATTCAAAAAGTGACTTTTGTCAGCGTTCCACAAAGTGGCTTTGATGAACGTCTCAACATGTGCGCTGAGCCAACCCAGATCCGAAGTGAACAAAACTAGGTTTTTCTTTCACTTTGTTTGGGGAGCTTTAAGCATGAAAGATTAAAAGATTTAAAGCAGTGATGGATATGACACAAAGTTAGAAATGTGACCTGTAATTTAACTGTGTGACAGTCTGCAATCATTAACCCCCCCACCCCCACCCAATTGTGGTATGGAAGAATGGAGTTCCCTGACTGATCACATGATTTATGGTGCCTTAAAAAGGAAAACACATTAGGCCACGCCATGGAAAATGGAAACCAATCCTGCACCCCAAAAAAAACTTTTTAAAATATTGTAAATGCTCCTGACGATCTTAAGGAAACTGGTACTCATGAAGTTAAGAAATATTTTCTTCAGATTACTTATTTTTAAATGCTTATTCTATTTATGTTATAAATTATTCATTTTAAAATACAGGTGACCTTTTAAAAGTAGATTAGCTACTTATAACAAATATGTACCAAAGGACCGAAAAAAAACCATAGAACCGGTACATACCGGTACAGATTCAGGGTCGCGGGGCAAAAGAAGTTTGGAACCACTGATCTAAACGATTTACTTTGAGGGACTCTGACATCATTTTCAGAAACTGCTGACGCACGCAAGCCAGCAGTCGTGCGGAGATGAACCCGACACTGGACCCGAGAGGAAAAGCCAGGTCACATATACCTCAACCGCATGGCGAAGGATGAGCAGGCCACGAACTGGAGAGAAACCGGGTCCCTTTCCTACGTGACGGGGACACGGGACGGGGTTTCGTGCTCCGGAAAAAAACGATAAACATCTGCACTTCGTTGCCTTTTGTGTGTTCTCTCGTGTGACACCGGAGGAAAGAATGAATGGGACCGCCGACTCCAAGGGCAGAGGTACCGCCACAGCAAACCCTAAAGTCTGCTGACCTCCGGGACCTCCAACCCAGGATGAGCCATTGTTAAGTAGCACAGTTAATCACTGGCGTGGGTTAAAGAGCAATCACACTTCCTTAACGCCGCACTTCACTCACACTCAGCTGTTCGACGGGTCAGCAGAGCAGAGGACTCCCCTCTGCATTAAAGTAGCACTAAAAGGAGGTTTTAAAACAACGTTAAAGATCAGAGAGGACGCACTCGGTCTTCAGGCGGGTTTCCCCATAAAGCCACAGAGAAGGCATACAGAGGTGCAGGCCGTTTTGGTCATGACGAGGATGGAGAGAGACTCTTTTCTGTGGCGACGTGTTTGTGTCTGAATAACTGAGCACGCTCAGCACTGCAATGGAGGCTAAGTGGAGCACTTTGGAGGAAGAAAACCACCAAATACAATACTTACAGGGCAAACAGTAGTGAACTGAGTGAGTGAGTAGTGTGCAGAGTACCCAGTACTCATTTTCTGTACTTGTAACGGTACCCATACTACAGGAATGTCTAAAATGCTATGAACAGGTGGAATAAACAGACTTAAAACAGAAGTAGGGTGGGAAACTGGCGGCTCACTGGGCAATAAAGGCAGAGGGGAGTAGACGTGTTTCTTTGTTTGTTTTTTAATAGAAGGAAGTAAAGAAGAGCGTTCACGCTGACAGGCCTTCATCAGGTGTGGGCAGACCCACAGACCAAGGCTCACTAATGAATTACTCCACTCCTGAGCAAAGTTTTGAAAAGAAAATAGATAGATAGATAGACAGATAGACAGATAGATAGATAGATAGATAGATAGATAGATAGATAGATAGATAGATAGATAGATAGACAGATAGATAGAGCGATAGATCGATTTTATGCAAGTGGGTAATTGTAATTTTACCCGAATAGATCGCAATGAAAGTTTTACTTTACTTTAAGTATAGAGTAACTTTGCATAATAACACTGCAATTATGGATTGGCATATTAAGTCATTCATTTTGGTGGTGTAGTGATATAAGCTTTGGATAAAGCAATAATAATAATAATAAAAATAAATAAATAACTCAGGTTACCTGTGACCTATATTCGATTTTCATAGTATAAAAACAAAACAAAAACAAAATAAAAGCTATTATCCTTTTTTTTTGTTGTCATGTTTAATTCTGTTCTGTTTAATGCGAGAAGCAGCAGTGGAAGTCCTTCTTGTGTCTATTGCGGATAATGCAAGCAGTTAATAATTCAAAACAAAATGAATTTTACAGCACCTTGTTTCCTCTAAGCACGCCAACATCTGTTGCCGAGCGCGCCGTGTTTACACGGTTGGCCGTGGCTTCCCCACAATGAGCCAGACGTTCTGTTTAATTCCCCCGTGTGCAGCTTGGATGGAGCCAATATGCTGGTCCACAGTGAACCTTCCCTGAACTACAATAATCAAAGGTTGGCTGGAGATACTGGGATCTGGCTACTGTCTCCCTCTCGCAAAATGTGCAGGGACGTTTATGCGACTGGGGTATTAAACAGAAGGTAGTGCATTAGGAAATCACTGCCCATAATGAAATTGGGGGGGTTGCACTGTTTAAAGTGAAGTGATATTTTATTGTTCGAACCACAGAACAAACCCTTCCCCCCATTGTTCCACGCTCCTCTTAATGGTGGAAAGGTCTTGTTTTTATTTATTTTGGCCAATGCATGCTTAAGATAACTGACAAGGTTAAACGGAGTCAATGTTTGCACCTGATTCACCTTCACATTGATCCAGGAATCATTTTCTATCTAAATAAAATGCTTCAACAGTCTCTATTTAATATTACTAGGAAATCTTTATCCTCACCCATTACTGGATGTGTTTCCCCTCTGTAACTACAAGACATGTTTTGAGAAGTACTTTGAATCTGTATCTTTAATTCAAATATATATTTCTGGGCTGGAATACATATGTATGTTTGTACATATATGCTCCAGGAGAAGGTAACTTTTTAGAAGAAGTTGGGTTACTTTTTGGGGGTCTTGGATCCCTCCAAACAAACCCTCACAACAGATGACATATTTATTTATCTTTGAATTTATTTAATAATAATAATTTAATTTATTAATCAAATAGCCTATGAAATTGAAATTAAGAAGAGTAAAATGTTAATACAAGACATTTATTTGTTTTTAAAGACATTACATTTATTCATTTAACTCTAAACATCTTTACAGTAAAAAGCTACTGCAATTTCTGCTACTTACAGCAATATATTAGTTATTAAAATAATCATGAATTTTAATCAGTAAGACTGAACTTAAAATAATTATCTTAATTGCTGGATGACACCTGCTGTTAAACACACTGAAATACACCTGGCCAGGATAAACACGCGCCCCCACACCCTTACATATACACTAATGCACACACGCACACGCACACAGCCCTCTTATCAGCGGTACCATTAACAATTACGTGCAGAGATGAAAACAACACTGGGGTGATGAAAAGAACACTGGCGTGATGAAAAGAACACTGGGGTGATGAAAACAACACTGGGGTGATGAAAACAACACTGGGGTTTTTGTAGTGAATGAAAGCTTATCACTAGATACTGTCCCAGGAGTCCTTTTTGCAATTTTAATAATACATCAAGGAGTCGTACTCCAAGCAAACACTTTCCTCACAAAAGCCAAAACAAAGCAATCCACTTTCAGTCCCTCATGTAGAGAGACAAGTGTTAGCGCTATGGATTTAGTGAAAGGTCCAGAACACAATAGCTATTCGATACAGTAACACTGAACAATTGTGACTGTATAGGTTTGATTTACTTTCCAGGGTAAGGGTAAGAACGGGAAATCTCAGAAGAACGATGCTTAATCGCCTTCTCGCTTGATTTACAAGTTGAAGATGCTACATGCATGAATATGGGTAAATTATGTGCATGAATAATAAAACAACATCTAATTAAAAAGTGCAGTTAAATATGCAAAAAAAAAAAAACCTAATGATAATGAGATTGTGAAATACCTTGGAGTATAGCCCATTATAAATGACACCCAGGCGGTGCGTGTTGAAAACATGTGTCTACCGACAGGCGTGACGCTGCTGTCAGGACGGGGAGCGGGCGCGGCCGTTGGGGTGCTGTTCCGGCTGGAGGGTCCCCTGGCTCCGGGAGCGGGAGCTGAGGAGGAGGCCAGGCAGCTGGGTGTAGCAATAGACCCATCGTCCCCTCGGCCACCTGGCACCTGTTGGGAGGACAATGTCAGATCTCTGCTCCCCTGAGTTTGTCTTCTTTTCTGTTTGAGTGACAGATTTTTGTGTCATGTGTTGTGTAATCATGTCCCCCCCCCCCCCATTAATTACTGCGTTGCCCATCTTCTGCGCTCTGACAAAGGCTTCGTATTCAAAAGTGCAGGAATAAGAGGAACCTCCCTTCAAAAGATATATTTACCATGGTTTTGAAAACATATAAAGTGAAGAGGTTACTAGACGGAAAAACACCGATCTGAAGAAACTAAATTTTAAGAGGTCTTACAGCAATTTCCACCTGACAGCTGTGGCTGATGTATTTCATAATGTAAATTCATTAATTCTCCTCGATTCCCCCACCCCCCCCAACTTTAAAGCGACGCGCCTTTGTCAGCTCTGAGCTCAATGTGTAGGGGCCGACAGCATCTGATGTGTAAAAATTCACCAGATTTACTTGGGGTTGGTAATGGACCAGACAGTGCTCAGCTGACATGTAGAATAGGGTCTGAATGCAATATTCCGGGAAAACTTAATTCTCATAAATGAAAAATTTTAAAAAACACTGCGCTGCAAGCTGTCAAACAAGGTGGTGTCATTCTGCTGAGAGTGCCTTGTTTATTTTCCTTCAAGTCGATAAGACTTGTGAGCAGTTTATTAAAATTTTAACAAGACTTGGGGCTTGACGGGCTCATCAGCTTCTCAAAGCAATGAAACAAACCAGCTGTCAGACGGCGAGGCCTGTTTTCTCTCTGCCTGCAGATGGTCCGTCTGCAGTTGGCTTTAGGTACCTTTCTTCTGCTATTCGACAGTCAACATTTGCCTCTTATTTTCATTGCAATTTCTGTTTTGACAGTAAAATATGGGAATATATTGACCAGAGAGCTAAAAACAATTATATGTATCTATAGCAGGAATAATATTTCCCACAATCCATCGGCTGCACTGCTTAGTCAATGGTCAAAAAAATCATTTTGATTCCTTCTAGACAAAAATAAAGGTATTTGATTAAAAATCACTGACACAAATTAGATGGATTAGATAGTGGTGAAGCAACCAACTGACACTGAGATTTTACACTCATTTTACACATTTTTTACACACATTTACTTTACACACGCTATAAAAATCTGTTTCCTCTTGTTCTTTTTCAAGAGAAGGGACCAAATAAATAAATAATGGAATGAACACTGCATTAGGTCATTGGCAAATGAAATGCAAAACCAATATTAATTTAGCTTTTCCTGGTTGAATGAAATTTGTTGTGGAGGAAAATTGCTTGGAGCCTTAATGAATTTCCCTCTTTGCATTTTCTGGCACAATAATTTAGGGTCGGGATAAATCAAAACTCATGATGGTATGCCTATGTTCCAATACTTTGATGATGTAAGTTAAAGGTACAAAAAATACGTACCGTTGTACAACGTAGACGTTGTAGAGAACAGAGAGCAGGCTCTGTTGCACAGGAGCGAAAAACTGCCCTTTATATTTTCAACCGAACAAATGAGGGACATTCACCCTTCTGTCATCTCACAGTGCGCGTACACGGCCTTGCCCAGGTCATCTCACCAGTGTGCGTACACGGCCTTGCCCAGGTCATCTCACCAGTGTGAATACACGGTTCGCCAAGGTGCGGATCGCCCATGTGGCCACTGTAAGGAAAGAGGTGGGTAAAGGGAAAATCACTCACAGGCCTGGGTATCTGGTGTGCCAAACACATCTGCGCCGCCTCTCCAGTATTGCATCGCCGTCTTTCCGTGGTAGTCTCGGATGTTATCTTTGGCGCCTGTTAAGGCGGGGAAAAAAACAAGGTCGGTTGGAGTGATGACGCTGGCCCACACTGGAAATTTCCAAACAATTTTCCTCAACCTTGTATGACTCTTCATTTTAACCACAATCGCAAAGTGGGCAGGGTGCCATAAATCACGAAATACAAGTTGAATCGTAAAATAGTGTCAGGCTTGTTTCTGTGACGTCAGCTGAAAACAGACACGTTCTTTGTTCCATTTTCTCTGAAGCTTTCAACAGAAGAAAAAAACAACAATTGGGAAAAGGCACCGACGGTATAACACGGTACACTACATTCCCCCTACCCATGTATGCAAACCCTTGTATGTAGTTCTTGTTACACTCTGTTCATCAATATGTGACCTACTTGATGAGTTTTTCCTGCCGATTTCTGCACAAGATTGGGAACGTGTGGGGGGTATGGTGGATACTTAGTCCTGGCCACGTGTTCACTCTCTGCCTCAGAAGACGTCCCCAACCCCCATCGGCTTGCGGCTCTCGCTCACCGCCGATCCACCACTGTGTAAATAACTACAAATTCCCAAGGAAAGCCCTTTATATATTTTGATTTGGGTGACCCTTGTTAGCTTGTTAGCCCCCTGACACCCCGTCCTCTGTGAAGCCGGACTCCAAAGGCAACACGTGTCGACCCTGTTCAGGAAGTCCACAGCTGACAAGGTACGTGGACAGGAAGTCCACAGCTGACAGAGGGAGCGAAACGTTTTTGAAGGAGGGGCAAAACATGGGAGGGTATTACAGGGCCCTGTAAATAAAGATAAAGATAAGAGATTGTAATTGAAAATTGAATACGTAATTGATTTCAGTGAAAACCAGGGCCTTTATGTTCTCTTTATAAGATAATCTTTAATATTTAATCGACATATTATATTTTTAACTATTAAACCAAATTATTCTTTATACCATATGAGATCAAATTCCTTGGAACGGATCTAAAAAAGTCAAAGATGAATTCCCTGAAATTTTTGGTGACTGAGGTCACCCTATACACATGTGTCAACCACTGTGTAGAAGGGTCACATCAAGCATAGCCACCTCTGTTCATCTTTGGATGAGAAACCCAGACGAGATACTCAGGGGACACTTCTTATATTTACACTGCCTACATGGGTACCCTTTGTGTATCAGAAAAAGTGCGTGTCTCATTAAAAAAATATATCCTAGATTTCAAACCTGAAAAAAATGCTTTGCAAAGCTTACATTTGACATTTGTTTATTTAACAAAAACCATATAAAAAATACTCTGTAAAAAATACCAAACGGATAGACTAAACTGGGTTCCAAATTTCCTGACTGGTGTGAAAAACCTATCTGATAAACATCACAGACACACTTTACAGATTTAAAGCCAGATCGGCCAGATGAGAGACCTCACACAAAATATCGAAATGACCCATTCTAGGAAAAATGGAACATATGAAAACCACTGAAAAGATGTTTGAAATATTTAACTCCATGGGGCACTCAAGCAGATGATTTATGAAGACCACTGCCAATACATGAAACAAACTTGTGACATATTAAATAAACATTTCTGTGGAATATCGATCAATTAGCTTTTGGCTAACTGTCCTATGTTTGGGGGGGGGGGGGGGGGGCATACACACTGCAATGTTGCAGAAACAAATGATGCTCAAGGATAGAGCGATGTTTTTTCCCTCCCTTTTTTCTGACTGGACAGCTGTTTCTTAATTCACTGACACTGTGCATTAGGGTATTCAGATTAGCGCATGGTTTGTTACTGTGAATAAAGCGCTTGCTCAGTCATTATGCGGGTCATTAAAGGCATAAACGACCCTTTTACGCTACGCTATCTTACAGCTGTCATTGGCCAGAAGTGAAATAACCTTTCCTCCAATCATCTGGAGAGCATTCAAAATGCCAGCCCAGTGCCACAAGCCGTCCACAAAGTCAACTAATGCTACATTAGGGTCGTGGCTTGTGCTGCCGTCTACGGCGTGGTTCTGATGCTTTCATCCAGATCCATCCCTTTCTATTCCACAACGCAGACGATGTGTATTACAAAGGTAAAACGTATCACTTTTGCCTGTGTGTACATCTGGGAGTATTTGTGCGTGTGTGTGTGTGTGTATGTGTGTATGTGTGTGCGTGCGTGCGTGCGTGTATGTGTGTGCGTGCGTGTGTGTGTGTGTGCGTGCGTGTGTGTGTGTGCGCAGTGCTTGGCTGATCTGACCTGTTTGTACGGGATAAGGGGGGTGCGCACAGAGGAAAATCGTGTACTCTCATTAGCGGGGCAGATGTGGGGTCACTAGGACCAGATTGCTACTCGCTTCCTAAAGAAAACAAGCCCTCGAGAGCACTGCCAAAGAATTACGAGGGGTGTTGAGCACGGAAGTGTCCTGGCCTCCCGACATATTATGATTGGCCTGGAGGTAAGGGAAGCCAAATGGTCTGGGCCAGCCTGAAAGGTTGCTTTGACCCACTCGCTGAATGTACACAACAACATCCTCGTACAAGCGTACGGTCAAAAATAGCCTCAGCGGGAATTTACATTGAAATTTTACTCGCTACCTCTCCGTTGCCCTCGGAGGAGGAACACCCAGTTATTCAAGTAGCGAATACCTTTAAAAAGGCGTTGGTTTCTCCGCTGCAAATCAAAGGCTTTTCTAAATGAAAGGGGATAAATTAGCCATTTAAACAACAAATAAGGATAATAATCAGCTTAATAAAAATAATAACTCATAGGGTTAATGAGCAAAAAACAACAACAAAAAAATCAATTAAACAGGTTTTCTCTTCTGCTGTGTTGGCTAACAGATATCAGGGTTGTTAGTTGTAATAATGTTATGTGATTATGACTTTCCCACAGAACTGTCTTATCTCTTAACAAGGTTCAGGCCCCGTGCTAACTGCAGAAATGTACCGTGTTTAAGGCGTAAAAAAGGGAAGAGGGGGCATGTATACTCCAAAGAAGGGGGTTCACACGGGGCAAAGGTTTACTGTATTGCCTGGTTTTTTGCATGTTTTCTCTTTTTTCTCATGTTTGCAGATCTACCAAACCCTACGCATACCTATGTTGATTGATCTGTGGACTGTATTTGTTAAAACACCCTTGCCTCCCTTACTGAACACACAAAACAGTAATACTCCCTATGACGCTGTCAAAATACTTACTGAACAAATAAAACAGTAATACTCCCTATACCGCTGTCAAAATACTTACTGAACACACAAAACAGTAATACTCCCTATACTGCAGTCAAAATACTTACTGAACACACAAAACAGCAATACTCCCTATACCGCTGTCAAAATACTTACTGAACACACAAAACAGCAATACTCCCTATACCGCTGTCAAAATACTTACTGAACACACAAAAC
>JAOVYW010014140.1:0-11544 GCA_025775045.1 Hiodon tergisus | reverse complement strand
GCAGAGGGGCGGAGTCTGGAATCTAAGTAACCTGTACATGGGGTTCAGGGGGCCGTGCAGATGGGAAAAGGCAGAGGGGCGGAGTCTGGAATCCGTGCAACCTGAAGAATTTCCCCGCTTTGAGAGGGGCTTGTACAGGCTGACGTGGACCGACAGGCACATAAAACACACCTGGGCCACCCCATGTGTCAATATTTTACCTCTAATCTGCCAGCAGGTTTTAGACTTCATTGGCAAAGCACTGCTTTTGATTTTCACATGTCATTGCTCTCAAAGAAAAATTAGTTAATGCGGTTTCTTTCTTTGTGCCAGCAGGTCAGGTACTGGGGTTAACATTGTCCTCCAGAGGCGAAACAATGTACCTTTGTGACTCACTCAATTAATGAACGATAAATGCAACGTTTCATTTTACTGGATAATCACTGTGCCATGTACCATTACTGTAGTTATCTTTTTAAAAGTATAAATAAACAGAATGGACAATAGGAATATGAAGTACACACACCCATTCCTGGAGCAGGTGGAGAGATTCAAACATTATCTTAAACTGACTTTTTAACACACACGGAACATTGAGCTGGTACATTAAAAGGGCATGTTTGGAAGGTATTTACAATAATGTCAAGGTCTCAATAACATTCCCACACGCAACCTGGGCCCCTTTAATCAGTACCACTCGTGGCAGAAAAAAAAGCTAACAGGATCTCTGGATATTAAGCTTCAGGTAAAGTGTATGGGTTTCTGTGTGTCCTGGCACGTGTGTATATAAGAGAGACAGAGAGTTTGTCTATTTTCGACCATCTCAAGCCCTGGTTCATTTGTTGTATATTATTTCACAATTTCTGACCTACATTCGGGTGAACCCACTGTATGTCATCAGTCTTGCATTTGTCAACAAATTTGCATCAGTCCCTTTATCTGCTAAGATTCCCCACTTTTGACTGGCCAATGAATTAATTCCGTCAAAAGCAATTGGCTGGAAGATCAGTCTACATCCTGAGATTCCGTAAAACTGCTTGCTCCTGACAAAGGGGGCACCATGGATACCGCTCCTCTTCCACAGCTCCCCCTCTGCACACTCCCGACCAATCAGGGCTTGTTTCCACAGGTGTGTTAAAAAACAACAACAGACACTTACCCCCTTTATTTGGAGCCAAGTCACCAGAGCCGAGCATGGAAATCGGGGAGAGGGGAAATATGCAGAAGAATGAGCGTACATCAGAGGCAGGGTCAGGAACCTAATTTCACAGCGACGGCGGGGTAATTCGGCTTTGGGAGTGTTTGTCATTTTGCCATGCCGCCGCCACGCGAGATGGCCGGCTGGAATGCTGGTATTTATGACACACTTCGCCTGTCACGTTGAAATAAGTGCTGTACTCACGTGCTGCGAGAAGTCAGTCCAGAGGAGCGGGCGCCAAGGGGAAGAGGGAGATTAGGGACATAATTAGTACATTAATCTTTTTTATGGTGTCATTTTTCCGACGTATATGACTGTAATGTAAATTAGAAATAAGGAGGGTTCATCGGAAATAGAATTAATTATGAGCGGGTCAATCGCCCTACAATAACGGCATTAACAAGTGAGGTATAATTTATGGCAACGTTTGTCCTCCCTCAACCCCCTTTTCTGCTCCCAGTCAGTGGATTACGGCACTTCCATTCTGCCCTATCCCGAGATGACGCTCCACAATCATCCCAAATTCATTTGCTGCAAAAAAAGGACATGGGCTCACCACTAGCGAATCCTCCTGCCGCAGTTCTTAATTCTACGGATTATTGATTTTTTTATTTAGCTTCTGGCTGGGGGAGGGGGGGGGGCCCATTTTAACGGCACCATTACCTCTTTAACGATTAGAGACAAAAAGTTAATCATGTAATTATGATGCCAATAACAGGCTCGTCTGGTTTCCTCTGCCTTGGCACAACTAAACGTCATCTCTCACGTGCATATCAGCACAACGGGCGGGATGCGGGGAGAGGAGATTGGCACCCGGGAAGCAGATACGGAATTTAATTCGACAGGTCGAGGCTGTCTGGGAAACCATTAAGTAATACCAATATTTTCCCTCCATTAAATTCACGGTTGCCCGTTTGCACACAAAAGATCTCGGAAGGTGGGGGGGGGGCTGGTGCCAGAGTGATTTCCAATTTTATAGACAGCGACTGCAGACCCAGCCCCAGGCGTTGTGGAATCACACTGTTTAATAGGATGCCTCAATCTGTCAGAGAAATTTTTTTAAATAGTCTGAGGGGGGTAAAACCATGAAAGTTAAAAAAAATAAAAATAAAAATAAACAGTCTCCGTTAGTGTAAGTAAAAGGGTGAGGGATAAAAACAAGGTCAATATTTTCTGCATCATTCTGTCTGAGAACAAATGTGTGTATTTGTGTTTACAAGTGTGAAAGTGGACTCAAATGAGTAAAATTCCAGAGGAGAGGAGAGGAATACGTTCCATCGGTGAGACAAATTATTTACAGTTGGGGATTCACAGGATTTACGCTTATTTAATGTCACGGAGTAAAGACGGGGCAATTATCCCCTGAGGGAGAGAGGTCAATGCTGTGGTCTCTTCCCATAAACAAGCACTTAAGAGCCAGAGTGGGGCCTGGCTTGATTAATTAGCTCATTCATTAGTTTAGTTAAGTCGTTTAAAATTAAAGGGGTGAGTTGGAAGGGGGGATTTGTGACCTCGGGGCTCAGCAATAGCCAAGCTCCTGTCAACATGCACCAGAACACGGGGAGTTGTTGTTTAAGTATCCTGTACATTTGGAACAAACACACAACATTTTGGATAATTCAATCTACAGGTACAGACGCACAGCAGTTTTGGTATTTATGCATCAATATCTTTTTAGTTTATAACTAAAACGCCCCCTGCTATTAGAGGAGATCGGGAAACACAGAAACACAGAAACACAGAAACACATCCGATGTAGATTAAAAGTCCGTGCTCTGCGTGACTGTAAGACCGGGCCTTGACGTGTGGTGCTAAGTGGGACTTCAGGCGGATGGGGACTCTGACGTTACTCACCGACTTGGCGTTGACGTCCGCGCCAGCCCCAACCAGCATCTCCACTGCCTCCTGGCGGCCCTGCTTTGCTGCCCAGTGGAGAGCCGTCTAGGAAGCCGAGCGGGACCATTAGTCATGGCAACCAAGCCAAAATATATATACATATTTAATGTTTTTATTTTAATTGATTCTTTCTTTTTTAACCATAAAATCAAACTAGCTGAGATTAAAACATTTATATGATTTATAAATTATAAATGAAATTTAAACAAAATCCTTGTGTGGTAAAAAAATACCCATGATTCAGCTGTATGCATATTATCCTTACAGTTCAGGTCTCTGAATAATTATGTTATCTGACTAATATTGGCTACAGTATCAGATCAAGCAACACCTGAATGAAACCTGTCCAGCCCAGCCCAGCCCAGCCCAGCCCAGCACAGCCCAGCCCAGCCCAGCACAGCCCAGCCCAGCCCAGCCCGGCTCAGCCCAGCCCGGCTCTCCCCCTCGCCTGGCTGGCTCATCTCCCTCATCGGTCTTCCTCACATCACCCCCCATTGACACTTACTCTCGTTGTGCCACACAAATCTGCCCCGTGAAGCAGGTTGACATTTCATGACATTTTCATGAACTAATTACGCGACAAATAATTAAGCTTGTTCACATCTGTAACGAGCGAAGGCAATAGGCTTGTCAGGCACCGTGATTGATGACCTCCCGGAGATATTATCTGGTAAGATTCTCCCACGTAACCCCACTCGACCTCAATGCACGCACGCGAGCACACAGACACACACGAAAACAACAAACCAAAAACACACACACACACCCACAAGCACACAGACGTTGGCAGTCAGCAGTTTGAATACCGATTGTTAAATAAAAAATACACACTGCACACTGTCCCCATTTTAACAACTCAAACAAAAAGCAACCAATGAATGAGTCCTCTGGCAGCCTTCGCAGGTGAGGAAGGACACAGAACAAGTGGTGTGACAACCCTGATTATTTGATGATGCTGAGAGCAGTGGGCCTGTGGGATGCAGTGGGCCTGTGGGATGCTGGGGGCCTGTGGGATGCAGTGGGCCTGTGGGATGCTGGGGGCCTGTGGGATGCTGGGGGCCTGTGGGGTGCAGTGGGCCAGTGGGGTGCTGGGGGCCTGTGGGGTGCAGTGGGCCTGTGGGATGCTGGGGGCCTGTGGGATGCTGGGGGCCTGTGGGGTGCAGTGGGCCTGTGGGATGCAGTGGGCCTGTGGGGTGAGAAAGGATCTTGGCGACCAAAGCAAGGGAAATGGATCTTCAGAACCGACCTCCTTTTATCGACAGGGAGTTCGGTGTTTGCGGATGTCTTTTTAAAGAATTCATCACCTTGTTCAGACTGTCCCAAGCCAGGCCCAGGGGACGGCCATTTCCCTGCTTCGGAACCCACGCTCATGCGTCACAGGAAAGCCTTGTGCAAGACAGGCTCGTTCCCTCTTAACCACCTCCCATATAGGCAACGATATGTGTGTGTCTCTCGAAAAAACTACCGTTGGTACTCCATGGGAAGAACTACAAACACACACTGAGCAGATAGTGAGAATTTCAAATGGCGCATTATATCGATAAAAGCATCGAAAGTGTGATTCCAATGTAAAAATAAATACTGATCATCATCAACAATACGTTTTTGTAATCGTAAACAGAAGGGGAAATCTACGGCGAACCCAAATGGAATAGCTACGCTAAAATAACATTCCATGGAACCCCAACGGCTTTCCCCATGAATTACCAATGCATTCCCCACCCAGTGGACCCTGCAGCGTGTCTGCGATAGCCACGCCCAGGAACGCTATGCTGCTATTGGAGGGTTTGTTGTTCCCAACCAGTACGGCCGTCCGTTTTCACCCATTGTTTTCCGCGCCGTGTGAAAGAAGCCTTGATGAGGCTGTAAGAAAAAGATTATAAAAATCATGGAAGAACAAACTAAACCGTTCAGCTGGGCATTATGTGTGCACATAAATAAAGAGCTAGATGCATTAATGAAAGCTTTGTACTTAACTGCCAACTCCTGGGGAGTCAAACAAAGTGCTGAATGTGTGCTCAGTGGTTTGACTCTGTATTAAGTCTTCAGACACACAGGGCGTATGGTTGTGCTGCACTTGTGAGGAAACATAAGCAAACAAAACCATATCAGGGATTGCAACAGGGCAGCCCTTTGGCCATGGACGCTGTTGACGATGACAAATGAACATATTCGGTTTTTCGAGATCCAGAAAAATTAAATAAATAAAAAACACACACAGAGCTTAGACACAGCAGGGCGTGACAAGCCCTTCAGGTGATCGGGCACACAATGGGTCCATTCATCCCATCACAGGCCCAGGATCCTGTGTTATACATCCAAAAATCAAAGCTTTTAACCAGTGCCGTCATGACAAAGTCTGGAAAACGGGAAGCCACTCAACTTGCTGCCGTGTATAGTCATTAAACTTAAAAAAAGAAGGCTTTTAACACAATGGCCACTGACTTGCACAAGTGTTACAGGAAGTGATGTCGCGGTATTCCTGTCAGGGCGTACTTAGGCGGCTGAGTGTAGATAGACCTTCCTCACCCTACACTCCATTCAAATATTTTCAGCTGGCTAACGGGAGAGTCAGGCGTCGGATCAACAATTGGCTCTTCCAAGTGTCAAGTAAAACACGTAAAGCAGTTCTGATTGTCAATAACACCATCCTTGAGGGGATATTAGAAAGGTCTCAAGGTATGATCGTTTAACCTGCAACATAACAAAATAAGACCAAGAGGCCATTGTGCACTGCAACACGAGAATCAATATTGACTGTTGTTTCAAGGTAGAAACTTAAAAATGATTGTTTGTTTCTTTAAGAAAAATAATCCCAATTATTTTTCTGAATTTGCACGTGTTTTCCACATTATATAGATGGTTGAAAATTATTATTATAAAATCGACTTTTGTTTAAAAACTCGATACATTTAAACTATCACAAAAAGTTTATAATAGCATTTTATAATTAAATGTATTTACAATTTTATTATTTTTTGAATGCATGCACATTAAGGTCTTTGAAGTGAATGGCATACATGACTGGAAGCCCAAACGCACAGGGATTACTCAGCTCCAACAGGTCTTTAGGCAGGGGCATGAACTTGGACCGGTCCTCCCCACTACCACCCCTGTGAATGCTGCCTTTTCACTAGATTGCCACAATAGCCAGGATTATATCCCCCTTATTCTGGGTTTCAAATTCAACAACCATGCAAGTTTCCAGTAGGAGGGTGTGATAACGGGATCATGTTCAGATTGGTGGTGGGGGGGGGGGGGGACACAAATGTCCTAACTTTTCTCATTTCACTTTCTTTGCCGGCCCCATTGCAAACAGAGAAAGGGCCTCTCTGTAGAGAGATGTGAGGCTCATTTTAAAAAGGCACTCCTTTGAACTGGATTCATGGGCTATTTGCATAAGAAGACTTGGCTGAGGTGAATGGATGAGCACTGCATCTGGTCATTAATATGCCAGCTAATTCAGCGCATTGTAAGCCCATTGATGCCACACTAAAGACTCAAATTCGGGGACAGTTATCCCATTGCTATTGTTTAGGTCTGAACCAGTCCGAACAGTTGTTACAAATTACATACTTCATTGATTTCAAATCTGCTATAAACCACGCGGTAGCAGGAAACACAAAACTGCCTGCAGGTAAGTCTTCTATTGAGCCTGTTGAAGACGAACAGCTGTGCACGCACACACGTGCACATGTGTATGAAAAAGATCTCAAAAAACACACACAAAAAAACAAACATCTAAAATAAACAATGAGAGTCATTTGGACTTCTAAGAAACTAAAAGTCACAATTAATTTTAGCTGTAGCTATCACTTTATCACGTTAATATGTGGAAAAAGTAGAAAAATTATACTTACAAACTTTTAATTTTTCCCAGTTCAGTAACCGTAGCAGCCCAGTTGGAAAAGGAAAGGCACAACAGAAAGTTTAAATGTTAATCAATTTTCAAACTCAGATTTTCATGAGGTATAAATAATAATAGTCTACTTGATGTCATTGGCGTGCATTCTCTGTTTAGGCTGAACTACTTCACAATCAGCCTTCACAGTTTGAGCCGTGCATGATAAATCAGCTTAGTTTTCTCCTTCACCAATTTTTTACGCTTTAAAAAAAACAAAAGGTATTTTTTTCACCCTTCGCTCCCATTACTTTTACACATTTAAGGAAATTTAAGGAAATGGGAAGATTGTTTTTTAAACATTCAGTACACAGTTAACTGAGTGGGGTTAAAAAAAAAACCGCCCGGCGAGATGCAATCACATGTGCCACTTCTCTGCGAACGCGTGAAGCAGGGCCGCATTGCTTTCCCTTTGTGAGCGGGCACTCACTGTCACTCAGCCCATCGGCGGGTTTGTCTGCGAACCCCGAGAGAAGACATCAAAGCCACCAGAATCATGCCTCTCGGGGGCTCGGCCCCTGACTCTCAACATGTGGTTCGGTGGGTCTGAACATCGGCCCCTTTTAACCTATTCTGTTCAGATTAGGCATCAGCTTCCATTGAGTATTGGGGAAACTATAGTAACCAATAATCTGCATTTTTCTGAATAGAAACTATGTATCTTGTCACACTAGAACTGTCAGAACATCACAGTGCCAGACAAGTTCCTTTGCAGGCCTATTCTTTTTTATTGAAATGCATACACACCCCCCCACCACCTTGCTTCGCCACGCTGCTCCCTGTAATGGTTAATTATATTTAACAAATGTAACACCGCTTTTCACAAGACTCCAGCATTTAATTATCTTGCACAAATGTTCTGATCAGGTGAGAGAATGTATCTTAAAAATGCTGACAGAAAGAAAAGGTTGTCTACAAAGTCGTAAAGACGCACAGGCACGCACACACACACAGACACACAGACACATACACACACACAGACACACACACACACACACACACACACACACAGACACACACACACAGACACACACACACAGACACACACGCACACACACACAGACACACACGCACACACACACACAGACACACACGCACACACACACACACACAAAAATTGTTTGTTTCTTTAATTTTGTTCTGCCACATGCACTGATTTTGGAGTGACCGCGGCGAGGGCAACAGTGGGACACTGCCAAGCCCCTCAGTAGGTGTGGATTCATTAAGAGGTGCAAACACAGCTCCGTGCTGACTGGGCGAGATGCCGGGCGCTCCCCGTGCCTGGAGGGAAAACTGAGGGCACCCGACACTGTGAACTTATTAAAACCAGGCTCCCGGAACGATGGGTCACTGTGCTTCGCAAATCTTCCCCCACTAATTACTTTCTGTTCATTCTTTTAACGGGCTTCCCTACAATAATCAGCGCTGGAATTATGGAGTGTCGTCAGTTGTGACATTTATTTACCACAGCTAAAGCAGATATATATCATATTGGCAAATATCCTCCTCCAGAATCATGCCTTGCCTTGGGATTGTACTAAGTGTATTGTTATAATACAAAAGTCAATGGGAAAAATGCAGGCCACTTTTTTTCATTTATTTGAAACGCATTTTATAAAACTTTCTTGGAAACCAGGAGGATTACTATTACTATTGTGCCTTTTTTTGCCCAAGCTATTTGCAGAAAAAATATCTCTGGAACATAAACTGCGTGTCTAGAGTTTACATGCATTAAATAAAATACAACTGGAAATGACCCAACGTATAATCTGCTTTACTTCTCACCAATGTACGGCTTTAACGAAGATTTAAAAAACTGTCCTGTCCAGTGCTCAGTCAGTCACACCATAAAAGGTTGCACGCTTGTTTTTTTCAGCGTGAGAAACAGAGGAAGAAGCTTCAGCTGTATTTCAGACACGCAGAATCACGGACATATGAATGCACCCTGTGAGGCGTGTGCAACGCGCTGCTCTCCGCAGTGACCCTGCTCCGACAGGCAACTGCCAACCGTCTGCTGCTGTCAGCCTGGCATATTTGGCCGTTTAGTGGGCACTTGTGAAGATCAAATGGGCTAAGGCTGCTCCTCTTAAGCAGCAGGGAAATGGACATCAAAAAGGTGTAAATTTCATTTCCCCCAGTTTTGATTAAGTCAAGCATGAAAAGAAATGTAATACTCTCAAGTGGCAAGGGTTTACACTATTGACGCTGTTACTTCTGCTTCAGGGGGCCCAATCAGCCCACGGGGAGCGGCACAAACTACCCCAGAGCTTTAAGGGAGTCCAGATGGAGGGCTTTGCTGCGTCTGAAAGGACAGCTTAGTGCGCGCCTCTTCAATCTCACTCTATACTCGCCGTGTGAAGTCCTGGCTCAGGCTACAGCATCACTTTCAGGCCTGGAAGCTACCACCATATGGGACTGTTTAAAAACTCCCAAAGGCCGACACAAAGACACAAAGACACAAACAACACAGGTTTTGTATCAAGTGTTATTTAAAGCAGCCACCCCAACACACCACCACCTTTCTGAATTACGAAGAGCTTTGGTCTCCAAAGTAGTCTGTGCTGGTTCTCACTGGTGCTTGGTCTACCTGAAAAGTGGATTATAGTTGTTTGTGTATTGTAAAGAAAGACATAGAAAGTATTTCTATATCAACAGATTGGAAGAGAGAAAGAGAAAACATGTTTAGGTTTTGGTGGACAACAAGAGAGACTTATATATATATATTTAAAAAATCACACACACACATACATTTTAAAAGTGATAAAATTCTGATTCTGATTCTCTTTTAACTCACTTTTGAGGCAGAATTAACCACACAGTCTCCTATGGCAGGTCTCTTTCTGCCAAGTCCGACTCAGGGCCTTAGTGTATGCCCCGGCCATTATACAACGAGTAGCAGAATGAAGTAGCTTTTGTGGAAGCCTAATAGAATCTTTAACGGTCTCGACAATCCACTCCCATTGAGTTGCATTAAGCAGATATTATAGGGGGACAATAACCTAAATAGCTCAACATCAACCTCATTAGGCATGCAGGCGGGCCCCGGACCGTTTTATGGCCGGGCCCATTGTCCGGGCTCACCCCAGGTGAGCATTAAATTGCAAATGGCACTCTGAAAGGCAGGGAGGAGAGGAGGGGGAGGACAGGGAGGCGAGGGAGGAGATTGTCTGAGGACCGGGGAAAATGAAAGACTGCAAAGGAACGGCTCTGACCGTAAAAAAAAAAACCTGATACATCACTGCTCTGAGAGACCGAATTCCGACCGTTCCACGACCGTTCGGGGAGACTGGAGCGGCGGCTCGGTCTGGTCCACCGCCGCGCTCCCTCCACGCATTGCGAGGGGCAAATTAACCGACCGAAGGAGAAAAGCAGGTGGCACGAAGAAAGAAACAAAACAGGCGACCCATTCAGCGGATGTCGTTCTGACCCAATCGACATAATGGCTCTGCAGATCAACACATCCGCCCTGCAGCCCCCCAGAAAGAGGTTTGTGACTGCGACTTGGATGCCAGGAGACTGGACATGTAGTCAGAGCCAGGCAGCCTCTCTGAAACCTCACTGAAGGAGTAATTGTGCCTCTGCATATTCCCTGTGGCAAACAGGCAGAAGTGGGGGTCGGTGAATTCAATTAAAGCACAAGTCAGACTAAGGACGATTGCAGAGTAAAGGCAAGGTTCTGAGAGCACACAGTGCCCATAATGTCCTGATGCGAGAGACCACCTATGGAAAAAAAAAAGCCAATCTCACATAGGTTTCAAAGCTAACCCACATAATGGCGCTCTTCGGTTTTCAACGAAGAGCAATTTATACAGTTCTACCTGCATTGTCTCTAGGTTAATACTCTAACAGTGTGAAATCCTGCCTGTAAACAAACAATAACCAAAAAACAAAACTACAACTGAAGTGAAGAAACACTCCTAAAAACACAAAGACTGTCAAAGATTTTAATCCCTTTATTCTGAGTCATGGAGAAATAATCTATCTAATCTTGTGTGGAGTAAACCGTACCATATATCTGCCCTAGGGATGAAAAAAGGTAAGGTGTAAGTTTTTAAATAATAATTATCACGCTATTACAATCGCATTACACACAAAAGGGCTTTGGGTTTCCCTTTCACATATGAAAGTAAGTTCTACAGTAATTTAGAGTAATTAGCATGAATTCTCCTTCACAGGATGAAAATGAAAATGAATGAATGAACTAAAAAACCTGAAAGCACAGAGTCGTTGTTGCGATGCCGAGAAACACAGAAGACTCCGGAACACTTGTGCAGTGCGGGCCGTCATTTTCAGGGGCTGAAAACGAAAAACGCCTACTAACAGACAAAAAACCCCAGCGCTCACTCCTTCCTGCTGATACTCCTGAGTACAGGCCAGGCCATGTCCCGGCATGCACCCCTGGAAGAGGCTGATTGGGGAGAGTTTTTTAAGAGAACGTCCCTAATTAAAACCCCAGCAGCTTCCTGCAGTGCGAACCATCTTTCATCGCTGGAACAGCTTCCTGCCCTAAACCCTAAGATCACGATGGGCAGACACAGGGGGGCAGCTGTCACCCCCCCCCCCCCCCCCC
>JAOVYW010014121.1:13100-24818 GCA_025775045.1 Hiodon tergisus | reverse complement strand
GACCTCAATAATGCTCTTGTGGCTGAATGGAAACCAGTCCCTGCAGTAGTGGTGCAACACCTAAGGGAAAGCCTTCACAGAATAGTGGAGTCTGTCATTAGCAGCAGAGGGAGGGACCAACTCCGTATCAGTTCCCGTCATTTTGGTATGAGACGTTACGAGAACAAGCAGGTGTCCCCATTATTTTGTTGTGTGAGTGTCATGTAGACTTCGAGGTGAGGGTATTCTGTCCGTTCCTCTTGTCCATTTTTGGAGTCCTAAAGCGTTCTATAAAGCTGCAAATGTTAAACCCATTGTACTCTCACTAAAATGCCGGTTCTTTCATTTCAATTTAATTTGGCTTGACCTTTCCCCTCTCCGTATATATACTGTCAGGAACTAAATACAATCAATTGATGAGTGGAATTTTCCTACAACACTCGGACCTTTCCCCTGCTATGTCTACCACATTTTCCATCAGTATTTGCTCCAAATTAATCTCTGGCCAATGTGTAAAAGCTCATAAAAGACCAGGGGAATGCTGAGTGTGGTGGGAAATCGTACATGCTCTCCTACCGAGACGTCCTTATAGTTTTGGACCCGACTGACACTCAAACGGAGGCAAACACCCATGCATATTTCAGCAGGGAAAAGGAGTAAGTGATGTCTGTAGCAGTTCAGTGGAGAGGTCTGCAGCTCATATTTATGTAATGTTCTTTCTCCGTCTCACACACACACGCCCTCCCACCTGAATTTACGGCAACGCCAGCAATAAATGTTAAAATATGCAATCTTCCAGTTTCCTCTTAATTCACAGTGGAACACCTACTAAAGATAGCACAAGCCTAACTGACCGTATTTATCATGCTAAATGTGACTCACGATTATTATGTCAGCGCTTTGATTATCTTTAATATACAACAGCAGCAGTGCTGAAAAGCACTCAATTATAAAGGAACAGGAGACAATGTATCGATATCTTTCAGCAATGTTTTCTCCCTGGTGATGTGCAGACAAGGCTGATCACTATGACATTAAACCTTCATTGGCATTTGCTTTGATTCACTGCCCTCGGCCTCTCTTATTTTGCTGCAAATGTTGAGCGGTTGGAGACTGCCCAAGTGCCCCCCGCCCACCTCGCCCCATGAGTCAGAAGAAGCATTTTGAGGTCAGCAAACTGCAATGACATTCTCACGTAATTCTAACCTTCAAGGCCTTGAAGTTATGGGCAAGAAAAGAAGTCTCCGAACAAACCCAAAAACTGGTCGACGACAGGGGCGTGGCGACACATCGATACGCATAGTGTGCCTCAACCCATCTCACAGTGGCTTTTGAAAGAAAATAAATCACCACATTTATTGACAGTTCCGAGGATGCCGTCAGCTCAGCGGGCTAAAAGTTCAACCTTTCAAATTGGCAATTATTACGGTGATTAACTCCATCATTACCCTAAATGTCAGTTTTTGTTAAGCAGTGTTAGTTCACAAAACAAACATCACATATGTCGATGCAGTATTAACAAGTAGTTCAGTGCCTGAAACAATTATCTCTTGCTTAGGGTGGAGAATCTGTCAAGAATGCAGATATACAAACGTATAACCCATCTGTTATCACAAGAAAGTTCAGATAACTTCTAAAAAAGAGATATGTAAGACGATCCGAACAGAGAAGCTGATTGTCAAGACGTGATTTTTACCAAAAAAATGCAACATTGGTGCTCCAATAAAAAGTATAGCAATTATCATAACATCTTGTTCTATTGTAAATCTTTTATTTGCGGGAAAGTAGTGCTAGACATTAATTGCGCTCTCAAAATGTTTAATTAGAAAGCTTGTATTCTTTATTCATGTTCACCACCACAGAATTTCTGCTCGTTCAGTCTTCGGTAGTATTGAATGACGGCTCAGGGTTGGCCTTGGAAGTTTTGGCACCGCGTAGTTATTTTTTTAGATTTAGTCATTCTGAAGTGAAGTCATATTTCAGGTCACTGCACATACCTGGAAGTGAACATAGATTAATCTAAAAATGATTACCGAGATCAATATTTTGCTATGGACAATATAAATATATGGAGCGGCTGGCCGAGGACGTGTGCTCATGGAGTAATAACTAACTCTTTATGCGGTGATTGTCCGATATCAGCACTGCTCAATACAAGGTTGGCCCGGAGACCAGCCCAGTTGCTGCCCCTCGGGACACTTGCATCACCGAGATTTATTTCTAGCTAAACGACCGTGTGTCTGGGGAGTTTCGAGATAAAGCATAACTGGCAAGTGTGTGGATACAATTACATCAGAAAATCCTACAAAGAAACCGTGCAATGTGTTTTTAAAAAGTCCGCTGAAAGGAAAACACATTTACATGGTACATATGGTAAATGTTAACCATAACACCTGTGGAACCGTCACACCTGTTTACCTGTGTAAATTATCCTAACAACTCCATCCCCGGTCAGACCCTGGGTCCAGATTAATAGATGTCACAGTCTAAACCCATCACACTGATGGAATCTATTGCTCACAGAGAGATTAGTGGTCGATCAATACTCGTGTGAGAGGGATGGACTTTTTCCTTGGTTCTTCCTTTAGGTTAGCGTCACTTATTAAACTATTTATGAACTTGATGTTCCTTTTAAATCTTTCAACAATCAAAACCGCCCTAATAAGTGATCTGAAGAGTAGTTTACCTTTCTTCTTTACAATTCTTCGCAAGTTCAACGCCCGTTGCAAGGCCTCAGAATCGAGTCCTTCTGGTTCATAGATCGGGGCTCCGTTAGATCTTTAACCGCGTTGATGTAGAAGAACTCTGCACTTCAGTATGCATGCATATAGATAAAGCTTTCTAATTAATATAATGTTCCTACACGTTATTTACCTCATATTTAGGTCCTAATGACCTTAAAATGGGCTCGTCTAGTTTACAACCCCACTAGTTATCTATTTGTTTACACATTTTTTATTATCATTTGTGCCATGCCATCGGAGAACTGAAATGCAACTGTGAGTGGAAGAAAGGGAAAAAGGGAATAGATCTGCTCACTTGTTGTTGAAGACGGTAAGGCAGTACTCAAAGGTTAATTTGCACATGGTGGAGATCCTTAACACGCTCAGATTGACAAACACAAAAACAAGCTCAACCCTTTGTCCTCATTTGACCCAAAACTGATGTTGGATTTATCGTATCCAAATCAACTATTTTATTATAGAAATCTCACTCTCAATCAAAAGGATTGCAACTAGAGTTTTGACTTTTTAAAATCCACCAGTCAGTGTGGTTGCTGTCAGGTGAGAGGTATTTTGGAAATGCCACCTCTAACTATCCGAAATCCGATATTACGTTTTTAAGTTTAAGATTTTGACCAGGGCTTTGAATGTTTTCAAAACCTAGAGACACCCCTACGAATGGGGGATTTTCATAGTTTCAGGTAGTAATATTAGTGTCCAGAGAGCGATTTGTTTTGAAGACACAGAGATTCTGTTGATTTGAATCCCCCCTTTATAAATTGCATTGGCCTGCCTGGGAGAGCTCAGACTATAAGTGTTCTGTGGTGACCTTGTATTCTGCTGTGTCATTTAATATAGAACAAAGTGATGGAGCAACCTAGCTGTTTAGCAAAACCTGACCCTGATGTGACACAAGGAGACTCATTTTTCCTTTTGCCATAAAACAAGTCCGAACTTGTGAGTAAGTCCTACCTGTGAGCAACTAAAACCTACACTAGTCGTAATCATTTTATATTTGTAATAAAGGCTGGCAGCTCACACACACCCATGCACACAGACACAGACACGCACACACACTCACTCACAGGCAGCGCGCACACACACGCACACACCCACACAATATTTTTAAAATATGCCCAGTGTGATTCTATTAGCAGTATTTGGCATGGTAATGCACTCGTGCATGACTAGAGGATATTGCAATTTACTTTTAATCACGATTGGTAAGGCACAGCTGGTGTTAAATATCCGTATTAGTGACAAAGCACTAGTCTTTACTATTTAAGTAATGGAAAACACAGTCAAATTCGTTCAACCCTTTGCCAGGTTGTCCATTTGTGCAGAAAATGTGGTTTCATTTCGCTTAAATGAATGCTGTGCTATGAACTAACAAAATATATATATATAAAATTCCAGTGTTGACTCCTTACCCCACTACTTTTGGTCATGTCCCGGTTTACTTCCCCAGCCTATTCTGATCATCATTAAAAAGCATGTGCCAGGCACTTTCTGCTGAAGAGTGGTGTGTCCTCCATCCTCTCTGAACCTTCTCCCCTCTGCTTGACTCGTCCATGTTCTCCTCCCAGGCAACAGCAAACCCAATTTACACATGCTCTGATACTACAATGTGCTGAGGAAAAGGTCTGACAAGGTCATGACTACCTCCAGCAGTTCCAATCGGCCACGACTACTCTCTCCCTGTGTCCCCACCTTCACATCCCACCCTCATTCATTTCTCTCTCTTGTAATTGACTGATCAGTTGTTCCTCCATGTATACAGCCCTTCCCAAACAAAATAAATCAATTTCAATAAGGCAACATATTTAGCTTGTAATTTTTAAAAGCTGTTTGCCACACACTTTTCCATGCTTCGCTAAAAGTAATATGTATGATGTTTAATTTCCCTTCCTTGCCAACTGTGTTGATGTCTCACAGATTTCAGCCAATGGTCTTCTCAGATATGCGCAGATTCTCAAAGATCTATGTGACAAGAACGCAACCAGTTTCTTATGGAGCGTGGGGCTTGACCTGCTGTTAACCTGCTGCTAACCTGCTGCTAACCGTGTGCTGAAACTCTGCTCTCTGCTCTGTCCAGGTGGGCTCTGCATCGCTCAGTCCTTGAAAATCCCACATGAGCACAAGCCTGCAGATTTTGACAAGATTATCCGACACTTACTCGACACCGCGCATGCTCGGGCCGTCATCCTCTTTGCCAGCGATGAAGATATTCGGTACGCATACACTGTCCTGCTCAGCTCTGTAACTTCATAAACAATTGGCTTCTTTTCATTACAGGTTGCAGGTAATGTTGCAAGATATTCGAGTTAAATTTATTTCCAGCAAAGAGCGTCTAAATAGTGACAAATATCTGTTTCCGTAATATTAAGCTAATTATATTTATATTATCCCAAATACCATTTTCAGAACAGACATCGGAAATTGACATATTCTTTTTTAATATTCTGGTGGTGAAGTTGTTTTCTGAAATGATTTTGCAGGGGGGTTCTAAATGCCAGCAAAAGAGCCAACCAAGTGGGCCACTTCCTGTGGATTGGTTCAGATAGCTGGGGAGCCAAAAATAGTCCTGTTCATCAGCTGGAGGATGCAGCGGTGGGTGCCGTCACCATCCTGCCAAAACGAGCCACCATTGAAGGTAGGAATTTCCCCCGACTCTTCTGTTTGGGAAAGGCTCTTCCCCGACATTGCTTTGTCCGTCCCAAAACAGCACGTGTGCGTGTGCGTGTGCTCATCTCAACTACACATAGGCATAGGTCATTTTAAGAACGTTTAAAAAATTTGCATTGTACTTTCTAAACCTCAAAACTGCTTTTTTTAAAATGGTCTCGATTAACTAAATAGACTAAAATTGATCTGCGCTCCGAATGACTTTAGTCCTAAATATTTACTTTTCAGAGTCGTTCACCGTGGTGATTAATGACTCCTTTAAATGTGTGGGGCCTTGAGTTTATTGACAGGGACATGGCATAGTGGGGAGTCTAACTTTTTGAAGGAAAGGACTCTGGCTTCTGGATGATCTTGCTGAAGCAAAAACCCAGCTTCAGTTTAGCCCGCTGTGCTAAAAATGCGGAGGCACCAAAGAAGCTTTCTGGTTTATTCAGCCGGCACACAAATATTTAAGTACATTTGGGATTTTCAGCGCTCAGATTTATATGATTTTATAAGCAGTGTTTTAAAATCCAACTCACTGACTCATCAGTTTCCATTCCTCCACAGAGGTTTAACTTATGTTTATAAATGACTCTATTGACTCTGCTAGCCTTTTATATTTTATCTTATTTGTCAGGTACAAAAGGTATATGGAATCCTTATAAAAATTCGTCCATAGTAAACCAATATTATTTAACAGTATATTTAATATTAAGATATAATTTAACAACATTCTACATTTACGGTTTTTGGTCTTTTTTGTCACTCCGAAATAGTGGTTATGTTGTTAGGGTTGCAGACGTTTGGCTGTCGTTTAGAATTGAAACAGAAAACCGTATTTTTCCCTGTGGAGCGAGGGGGCGGGGCACTGTGTCTCCTGCGGTTTCTGCGCCTCAACAGACATCACAAGTCCATCTCAGAGGAACATCAAGATGAAACCTGCCAGGCGCTCATTTATTCTGAAAGTGCCCGCAGCAGAGACACTGACCCTGTGTCTGACTCCAGACACAAATCTTCTTGAATGTTTCATTATTTTTCTTTTCCTGCCCATTTGGTGCTCTGTGCGTTCACTTCGGTTGGTGCTCTGTGCGTTCACTTCGGTTGGCGCTCTGTGCGTTCACTTCGGTTGGCGCTCTGTGCGTTCACTTCGGTTGGCGCTCTGTGCGTTCACTTCGGTTGGCGCTCTGTTTGTCAGTTCTCCCATGTTAGTTCTCCCATGTTAGTTCTCCCAACGAATCTGGCTGGAAAAGCCGGGAATTTACACCAAGATGAAGGAAACTTTTGTCCTATGACGTAACACTAATGTTTGTTATATTAATTCAACGTTTGAAAGCATGACAGGTGATAAATTCTGTACCATACAATGCAGGATATTAAAAAGTCATGTTGAGGCAAAACAATAGGTTTTATACTGTTCAACCATATACTGTTCTCAGGGTCAAAGAAAGTCTACAATGATTTCAGCCTGTTTAGTGGGTGTGTGTTTGGGCAAAGTCGGGGCATAATTTTGGAAATAGTTACTGGATCTCCACTCTGGAAAGCTGAATTTAAAATATGATTAGTGTTATTATGAAAAACTGTTCCTGAATCAACAGAAGAATGAAACTGAAAAGCTATAACGCTTTAGAGTAAATGATTCACAAGACAATTTGTAGTTTCAACATGACTGTTAAAGAAAAACCATTCAACGTTAACTGCAATGGTATTTTCCAAACAAAAGGAATGGCTTGCATGGAAATGACTGACCAGTGTTACTTTATGTTATGAAATTATTTTTAAAGTACCAGTAAAGTGGCATCGACAAAATTAAGTTTCTCGGTTAGGCTTGGTAGGATCCTTAGCTTTTGGAAAGGCATGGAACAAGCGATATACTTTGTGAAAGCAGGGTCTGTTCACCGGCGTAATATTTTCATCCTCTCAGAGTTCCAAACAGCTGCACTTGGTTGCCTAATAAATGAGGAGAAAGAAGAATGGAAAAGGCGATTTGGATTTCTGCTGCTTTAAAAAAAATCTCTTTAGGGTAATACAGGACGAGGCAGATCCAGCCACACATCTGCTAGGAAAGGAAATTATGAGGTTCCTTCGGGTGATTACAGGTGCCCCTGTGGGCTGGATACCACACAACCAGTCCCAGTAGGGGTTTTCTTCTGCAGTATCTCCTACCTGCTGTGTATTAGACAGTTTATCTTATCTACCTCTCGATGCAAAGGCCAAAAGCTTCCCCTTACGTATTTCTGGCTTAGTTTGCAGAGATTTATAATCATTTATATTTTAATTCAACCAACATATATATCTCCACATAAGCCTCTCGAGTACGCTACGTTAGCATTGGTATTCTCTGCGGTTTTCATTTCCATGGTTTTATATATATATATACAATCTTTTTTAAACATAAGATTGCATGTCTTTATATAAGATTGCACATAAATTATGGCCTCTAGTAGTCAAGTACGTCTGGCATTAATCAAATGCAAGTTGTAGCTGTAAGGTTGTAATTAGAACATTGTACGCTAATCAGAAAAGAATGGTTTAATGAATGACACTTTAGTTTATGGAGTTTTAAGAGAGTTTTTAACCCTGATCCATGGTACGTTCATTGTCATTCTCAATTCTTTGAATTCACCCTGTACACCCTTCTTTTACTGCGATTCCAAACGCCATCTGGCAGAGTGCCAAAGACCTGAAGGCGTTCAGACCATGCTTCCTAGCTTTCTTATCTGCATTTCACAGATATGTTACTGCCATTTGCAAAAATAAGACCACAACAAGTGGAAGACTTCGCTTCACCACCATGAATAGTATTCAAGCCTACCGTACTAAGCAACCGTTAAACCAGCTAATTGGTTTAGCCGTATACTCTCACAAATATTTCAGGAACCAGAGGCATGCACATTTGATTATGGGCCATCTTCTCGACTGCGTTGCTATTCTAGAACATTATCATTATGTTGTCCCCCTGAAACGCTCTGCGGAAAAGATGATCAAAGGGGGAAAAAAATCCCCTTCAACTACACAAGAAACCAAAATGCTATTTTTTGTGTAAGATTAGTTTAAGTATGTAGTTAGCTTTGGACTTTAATTATTCTTTTAGTTAATTGCGTATTTGTTTGGATGAAGTCAGAGGTTTTCTAGAGCTGGAGAGTGCTATGGTAGAGGTTTTGCAGAACGGGAGAGAGCTATGGTAGAGTAGAGGGCAATGGGGCCAACTTGCTTTATCTCATGGGGAGCTAATGCAGTTGTTGGAGAATGGCGGTTTATGCAATGGCGTTATGATGAGATAGATGTGTGAAGTCTGTCTCTGTGGAACGTTGTTTCAAATTTCAAATTTAATGAAATATGAGTCTTCTAACAGAATATTTGGAATATATCATACACAATGGAATTTTCACTGAAGGAACCTTTCCAGAGTTAGTTGGTGAAACAGCAGCAGGCAGATTGCACATGGAGAAGCAATCCTGGTGAAGGCAGGTGATCTTCCAAAGGTGAGTGTGCTGTGCAGGTTACCTGGTTGTGGTTCCATTATCTCTCCGCGCGCTTCGTAAGTGTGGCGTGTAAAAGAGTATGCCCGTACATTCGTTTTGTCAGATTAATGGCTTCACTATTTATTTTTAAATAGGTAGTGGTTGTTATATTTCCCTGGATGATTGACTTTGTCTAAACCCTTTATTTGACATTTATTCTTATGTTTCATTTGATTAATGGAAAGACATTAAATTATTATTATTATTATTATTATTATTATCATCATCATCATCATCTTGTGTATATATATATTTTGCATTTTACTGTTTACAGAAGATTTGAAGACTTAAAGGCAAATTAACAAATGGGTGAAATTGGGGTAGATTAGCGTACTAAATGCCATACATTTCAAACAATGAGGAGGACTTGGAGTTTGTACAGATGAACTCTGGGAAATGTAGTTACTGCAACCTGGATTATTTTTGGATTCTATTTATCGAGTGGGTTTAAACTGTTCTTGGTTTTAATACTCCTTTAGAGGTCACAGAGGGTAATTGGTTTATTTATTTAAGACATAAATATGACTACAATGGGGGGGGGGGAATCTCATTGAGGCACACTAATAATTTGAAATCACATGATGTGTTTATTGTGTGGTGTATGTTGCTAGTTTATGAAGAGAATGGCTGCAACTTTTTAAAAATCTATCTTGTATATTCCTAGTGCTGGGACTTGCCATTACTTTGTGAGAAATTGCCATAAAACTTAACGAGTTTGAGCTCTGTCAGATAATATAAATATGAATATATAATTCTATTTATTTTTTGCTGACTTTTGTGGTGTAGGGTCACATATGAAACCAGTCACTGGATTGTTACAGAATGGGCATTTGTACCGGTACTTGTCCCAAAGATTAAGTGTCTTTAGAGATAATTAAAGACCGAAACCATGAATTCTTCTTGTGTTTTAATTAGAAGTACTGTAAGGTCCTCGGTTTTATAAGTTTTTGTCATCGATTCAACTTACATCTTCTATATGGTAAGGTGTCATTGGTGGGTTTTAAATATTGTGAATATAGTTTTCTAGTGCATACAAAGTTCCTGGTTCTGCAGGTACAACACCAATAAGTACATGCAATAAATAAGCACAGAGTGATGCCTGTTTTTTTCAACCTGATACAGTATATAAATACCATTTTGATTAAAATAATTTGATGCAACGATGGGATGCTCTGTGTAAATGGTTTCCATGTTAATAATTTAGTGTGTCTTTTTCAGTTCTTTTTAAATGTACGTTTCTCCATTATGCATGGACCGGTGTAAACAGACCATGTGTGTGGCACTGTACAACCAATGTTTAATACGCAGGAAATTATAAATTTCTTATATTTAACTTATTGTTAAATGTTTTGCAAGTTGTGGTTTCCTGAAAGAAAGTTATATGGAAAATAAATCAATAAAAAATTCAAGCCGTGGAATGGGCTCCCCACTTAGGTTAAGGCTTTAAATTATGAACGCAATCTTTCATGTAATGGATATTATTTGTGTCATATTCACATCAATGTATTCATATAATTTGCTTCTCAAACTAGGCCTTCGGTTTACAATGTGGAGTGAGGACAGCAAGTTTATTTTAGAGACAGCGTAAATCTGTATCGGTAGAACTGGGGGGGGGGAATTACCGAATAATTACCGAAAAAGGATGTTGCAGACCTCTGATCACCGGTATTTTCTGGAATTAGCCCACGCAACGATCCTAGCTAGAGAAACACACAGAGTGCTAGTATTAAATAGTGCAATTAAATAGAGTGAACGATAATCCTTTTGCCTAAATGAAAGTAAAAAATTGTATTCGGTTAAAATATGCCACATGAATAGTTAGTGGTGGACCATTTGAAAAACTAGCAATCATTAACTAGCTTAGCGGTTAGCTAGCCATTCTATAGAACTAGCTGTTCCCTATAGATTACTTTTTTGTTTTTTATAACTATGTAAATTGTTGATTTAAAAATAACAAAATCAGTTGTCTTTTTCAGGGTTTGACGACTACTTTACCTCCCGCACACTGGAAAACAATCGCAGGAATGTGTGGTTTGCGGAGTATTGGGAAGAAAACTTCAACTGTAAGCTGATGAGCTCCTCCAAGAAGGACGACACCAATCGCAAGTGTACAGGTACTGAGCAAGTGCGCAGGTACCGAGCTTCACCCGTCCTGCATTATTCAGGAAAGGCGAATAGTTCATACCGTTTCTGTTACCAAGGCTCAGAGGCTGTTTAGTCGCGGCTAGTGGGGCTAAGCGCTGCCGCTTTAAAGTATGGCACATGGAACTATGTGTGAATTAAAACATTCTATAAACAAACTACCATCCATCTGTTATTTCTTAGTTATTTACGCTCCCTTTTGGTTAATGGATAATGAAGTAGTTCCCTCGAAGAGATAAAGATGGTCTGCATCAAAATCGGAATGCATAAGCCCCCGCCTTTGTTTCGGCTCTCAATACTTTGTGAGCTCAGGTGTGTATAAACACACAGTTCACAGTTCACGCACAGCCAGACAGAAACCAGATGGGGCTAATCCACTATAGCCCAAACTGGCCAGAGAACATATGGAAATGATTGATGTCTTGAAGCCGTATTAACGAAAATAGCTGCCGTATAGACACCGTAACAACCTCCAAGTCATGTTTTCTGAAAACGTTCAGCGGACACAGGTTTCTTCACCGTCGGTATCTTTGATCTTTTCCCCATAGTCAGTGTAAAATGGTGAAATTTTTAATGTTAATTATAACAACGTGAACAGTATGTGGAAGTATTACATTTTTTGCCGTCATCGTGGGTATTTCTGTCGGGCCCACGTGTGTATGGGGGGGGGGGGGGGGGGTAAATAA
>JAOVYW010014121.1:0-13090 GCA_025775045.1 Hiodon tergisus | reverse complement strand
CCCCCCCCCCAAACGTCTCATAAGGAAAACAATTAGTCAGAGCTGCCGGATTGAGAGAACTGAGAAGGGCTTCTAAGAAGGCTTACAGGGAGGGCTTGAGACATGTCGATACCCGTCTTAAAACACCCTTCTATTCGGGTTATTATCCTCTTCAGATGTTTATTTTGCCCTCCTCTCCACAAGTCAAAATGAAAACGCATTCATGGAGCTCTGTCGCTTTGTGTTTCTCTCATCCCGCAGAATGCTGCTACTAACAACAAGGTGTAATTATCTCCCTTGCTCTTCCAGTAGATCTCCCAAAATCTATTCAAGCGTATATTATTCATAAATATATATTCCAGTTCAACGTCTCCTGTCTAATCTTCTCCTCCAACACCTGGAGACTTCCTCAAATGACAGGCACAATAAAATTTATAAAATAATAATAAATACAGTTGAATGATTAACCCATACCTTCAAAATAATAGTTTGGGTTTAGGTTGCTTATTATTTGCTCAGCTGTGTAACTGGAAAGGGAACAGGGGCCATGCTGTTTTGCATTATATATTACTCTGTCACGGTGAATTAGATTACATGGCCACGACAGGCAGTCCCCATATGAAAAGGTAAGTGTGGAACTGTTTTGTCGATTGCCATGACCTCAAGTAGATTGGGTTAAACATAATTTAAAGCCACAATAATGTGTATGTTTATATTTCTGCTGAACATGCATGCATTCTTACCTCATTATTACCAAGGTGCCTGTGGGTAATGGGGGGTGCCTATAGGTGCCTGTGGGTAATGGGGGGTGCCTATAGGTGCCTGTGGGTAATGGGAGATATGCATTTTGCTTTCATGAGGGAATGAAGTATAGATAGGAAATTTTCAATGAAACATTTATAATCAAATAAATAAATAAGTGATGCAATAGGATTCCATCAGGCGGTGGTTTCAATCCAAACAATAATAATCCTAATAATAATATTTTTTTAAATCACAGGAAAAACAATAGGATTCCAACTGGAATTACTTGGACCCCTACAAAAAAAACATACAGGAATATAAATACTGACTACAACTGTGTATCTGTATACAAGGGAACAAGTTAACTGTGATAAGTAGGACATAGTAAGCCCCTGATGTATTTGTATGCTGATATGCTCAATTTGCTTGCCATCTTTCACTCTTATAACATAACCTTTTTTATTTTCTTAGAAATTTAGATGACAGGTGAAAAAGGCTTGTAACCGAAAGGTTGCTCGTCCGAGTCTGAATCACAACGATAAATACAAAGCTGTATAAGTGGATGGATGTAGACATTGTAAACTGTGTAAATCGCTTTTGGATAAAAAAAAAAGTGTCTGCTAAGGAATTACAATGTAAATGTGTGCTACTTTAGAATTTACATATTCAAGCATTGCATGTTAATAGCAAGTATATACACGCACCCCAGTCGAGTGACTATGAGGTTATGTTATTCAACACTAGCTTCTCCAACCAGCTCAGCCCCAAATCTCGCAATTTTCAGGGGCGGTTTTCCAAGTTTTAAATGGCGTTGAGCCACTTATTTATCTTCTTTAATGTGAAGAGATGCATCCCCTCGTCAAGACCCAGCTGTTTTATTATTAGCGAGCATAAGGATGTGTAATTATATGGGCCAGTCACATCCTATTTCCATCTTAATTTGCTATACATTTTGGATTTTTAGCACCGTTATTTAATCGTTATAAGTCTTAAAGTATAAAAATAAAATAAAGATATTGCCGAAATCATATTATATGAAACCTAAACCATCTGACTTGGCGAGCTTGATGTATGATTTTTAATTCGGTTCCAATATGAATTTAATTTCACCGCTTAATCTTACGATTGGTTTGTTGGCTACAGTTATGCTAACGTTAGCTATGTTTTGCCGTGTATATTAGTTATACGTTTTAAAATCTTAACGGTTTTTTTTTTTTTTAAATGGCATTCATAAAAATCGAGTAAAAGTTCTGTCCGGGAACGCTGATTCAGTGTAGGGAATAAATCGTAAAATGTTTACCATGACCGTGTGTAATTTAAGTGTTTTCATTGAAGTTCCTATACTGTGACTTCTTTCCTTTATTCATTTATTTATGCATTAAAATTCGGAATCTCCCATTATTTTTCTCCCAAATTTGAAATAGCCAACTCTGCTAATGCGTCTTGGCTTATGGGCTCCTACCACCACACGCCTCTCTTTTCCATACTGCAGGCTACACAGCTCGCACGAGAGGTTCAGCACTGATTGGAGGAGAGGCACGTCCCTCTGGGCGGTACTGCGAGCCCGAAGGCGACCGGGAAGCCGGTAGGAGAACCTTGTTAGCAACGAGAGAAGCTCTGCCGATTTAAACCCGGCCCGGTCGGCGCTCGGCCGATTTAAACCCAGCCCGGCCCGAAAAGGCGCTCTGCCGATTGAACACCCAACCAAGCCCGGCCCGGAAGTCGCTCTGCCGATTGTGTGGCCGCTCTTCACTCCCGGTTCCAATTGGCAAATGAGATGAGCTGGATTTGAACGGACAAACTCCAGCTCATAGGTCTGTGATCGGCTGAGCCAATCAAAAGCCTTTCTTTCTATTCTTTCAGAATATTGCAGCATTCACTGTAATGAAACTATATATATATAATATATATATCATAACATGGTCTGGTCCCATTGTAATTTTGTTTGGGCATCCAGTGCCTTGTTTTCTGTGTACATGCAGCATTGTTTAAGTGTAAATAAATGCTGCTACGACCCAGCCCGTAGCCCAGTGTGCAAGATGTGTGACCCTAACCGTAACAAAATAATATTTTGCGTCAAAATTGAAAAGCAATTATTTTCATGCCACGAAACACAAATTTAGTGGAGGGAAACACACTCATAACAGCACAACAAAACTATAAAATAAAAACAATTACCGTTACATTACTGTTAATTTATATTTATTCATATACACAGTCAAAAAGACATTTTCCACAGACATTGTGGTATTTGTAAACAAATGCAGTGTATTCCAGCGGTGTAGACGTTTAAACTGATTTTCTGTGTTAAAGACAATCTGGCAGTTGGCCTCATGTCATCCAATTTTTCAACCTTCTTACCCCCACACCCATTCCCAAAATACATTTTAGTTTTTGGTCATAGTGATGTAATTTAGTAATTTTGCACTACAATATGCTAATTACGTGCCACATAATTCATATTTTGTGCAAATGAATTGTATTGGGTATCAGTCAAGATGTTTTGTCCTACTAAAATAAACTTTAAATTATCGTTTTATTACATCCACAATATTTTGTCCACAATTTGCAGACTGAGGTAAAATTATTCACTGAATCTGTGCCGTAGCCAGACCTGAAATGGTCTAAATGCATCTCAACATATCTATATTTTAATATTCATGGTCTGAAAGTGATTTGACATATGTTCCAAGCTAGGCCACTGGTACAATATACGGGAAGGTTTGTGGTTCAATTAAATTAAATAATTATCTATAGGCAATGAAGAAAGTAAGGATACCATATTAAATAGTTCTTTGTTAAATCTGCTTCAGTCTTGTTTTTCGCTTCACTCTTTCGACACAATCACTTAGGACAACTCAAGTGAGGACTGAGACTCGAAAGGAGAGGCTGGGTCCTGAGTTATGCCATCTCATCTGCGTCTGACCTCATTCAGCTTGCTCCACTCTGTGCACATGCATCTATTCATCATAATTACACGCTGTGTTTATCTTCCTTCCACGGACGTGCGGATCATTTCTATTTCCGTTGACAAGTGAAGAAATAATGCCAAGGAGAGATAATGACTGACCGGTTTCCCTGGTGCACCACGGAGTAGAGAGGAGCTGGTCTTCCATTTATTTACAGGAATGTTCCACTTGTCGTCACTTTCCTCTCATCCCCCACAAAGCTCCCTTTACCCAAGATGCAGTGCAGCGCTTCTGTGCGTCGCACCAAACTAATCATGTAAATCTAACATTTTTATTTTTAGTAAAAGCAGTGAATCCTGATTGGTGGTTTAGGGTTTGGCAAGAACACGTTTGCACCAGGTTTCGATTTCTTAGCCTTGGCTTAGATCTTTATTTGTTTTTAAATCTACAATATTCGTCCTTAAGGAGAGTCCAGCATGTTAGCGTTGGTGTAGCATGTCTGGGCATGTCCGGTCAGGCAGTGGGAAGAGACAGGTAAAGAGGGTTATCTTTTACGCCTTCTATTCTGTATTTTCCCCATAGACTGAACACAAACGGCCAACTGAAAATAAACATGCTTTTCAGGGAAATGGTGAAATACATGGCTTTTCAGCCTTCAAACATACAAACTTTTAAAATTTACAAATTCTACCAGAATCCTAAAAATGCGTACTACCAAAACCGAACAAACCGCAAACTACCGAAAGCGACTTTTTGGTCTAAACTCTGCTGGCTCTTTTTTGGCATCTTTAATTGTTGGCACCTGAGTGCGGTGACCATTAGTGCAACGACAGTCAGGTGCGTAACTCCACGTAACGAGGTCCTTAGGGTGGCCGTTGCAAACCCACAACTTGGCTCGTTGTATAACATCCCTCCCTGGAGTTGAAGACAGGTACCACGATTGGTACCATTAGTTAGGTAATTCGGTCTGGAGCTCAATTAACTAATCATTTCTTTTGTAGGAGGTTTTGCCTGGTGTTCGGTGGTGAAGGGAGTTGGAATCTATTCCCAGTCAGGGGTCCTGCGAGCCGAAACACGTTGATTAAACCTTTTCTCCTCAAGGAATAAAATATTTAATTAAGTCAGTCAGAGGACTGTGCTTTCGAATGATTAATAAAACCACAGCTGTCTAATGTATCCACATTTATTAAATAGTTTTTCACCTTCCCAATATCCCCGTGGCTGGAGACAGGGAAACCGGGAAGTGTTTAGGGCTTGGTAACTTATAAACGAATCCAACAAACTTGAACAAACTGAAGACAAACTTCCAAAGGAAAATCACTCTTTTGGGAAAACAAAAAAAAAAGACTTTCTTTTAAACATTCAAAATAACAGTTCTGACTTCTGAAGTTTGCCAGTCCAAACAAATTTGGGCATTTGTCCATCAGCCCTGCTCTGGGCGTGTTCTCGGGGGTGTGGCTCCCAGCTGCGTGCCACAATGTATCAAAAATGTGTCATTCAGAGTACAGTTTAATGCCTCTCCATGAGTCTTACTTTGGAAATGTATTCCACAATCAATTGACCCACATGACTTATCTAGACCTATTAAAAGCACAAGATATGTTATACGTAACACGATGCTGTTTTCCAATTTAGTTTCTGACAGATTAGTATATTGTGGTATTAAGAAATTGAGATATTTCAATCGAATTTCGCATCTGATAAGTCCTGCATGCTCTTGTTGGAAGAGTGGAACCGTTTAACGTTAAAAGTTTAGTGACAAAAACAAACAGTATTCTAAACAAAGGGGATCGAGTTCCAGGATTCATCCAGGGTCAAGTGCGGTTCTGTGCAGAATATGTGTGGTTCTCTGCAAAATAGTGCGGTTCTGTGCAGAATATGTGTGGTTCTCTGCATAATTCATCAGGGTGTAGAGAGAACCCTAAATAATTTGGCCTTAAATGCCTTCCAATGGGAAGTGGAGACGTATTATTCAACAGAACAGATTATTCAACAAAACAGAAGGTGAAAACTTACTTGAGGAACTTAACTTTCTGGTCATAGGTCCGGAGTATAAACCATTACAGAATCTGTGGCCGGGATCATGTAGTGATTCTCTTGTATTTGACATGTATTAGTATTGGTATTCACAATGCTTGGCCATTGTGTGTGCTTCATTTAATATTTGATGACAGTTAATAATTTCATCACACCCAAAAGTAAAGCTGTCGCAGACTCTTAGTCAAATATACACTGCTTTGCATACGTGGTACTCGATCTCAACACATTTAAGGTAAGCTATTAACTTTTACTCTTAATTATTTGATGCTGAAGCTTTTTAACTTCCTAATCACTTGAAATCAAAATTAAATTAAAAAATCCAAAGTGGCATAATGAGGTTTTTTTAAATCATAATATTTTACTAAATGTATTTGAAAGACTAATTAAGAGCATTAGGGTCCGAATCAGGGGATTCACTTCAGAACTGCACCTGATAAGAACTTTCCACAAGCCACCATCAGCACGCCGTGCTGGTGTTCTGGTTGTTCGACTTTACTGATGGAAAACTGTCCGTCTGGTTCATTAGATAAAGATTTTGAAAAAGAAATACACTATGTTCAGCCTATTTAAGCTTGTTACGTCAGTCTGTCATATTTAAAATGCATTTAGCTTTCTGACCCCAATAATTCATGACTTTGAAATCTAAGTATTAAAGAATGTTATTCTAAATGTGATCATTAAAGTATATGGAGAAGACCATATACCAATCAAAAGAAAGAAAAAGAAACTGTCACTGAGGTTAACAGTTTCTCTCTAAAGAGTTTCTACCCTGGGCTATCGTCTGTGGTAAATTGGGGTTAAAGGAAGAGATCCTTCAGAAACAAATGTCTAATGAAGTTTTATAGAGGTCTATACATAATGACCTTATGTCCTATAACAAAACTTTAAGACAAAAAAAAACCTTAAAATACTTTTCTGTATTTATATTAAAGTACCAAGCAGCAGAAAAGTGGGCAAATATGTTACAAAGGCGCTCTCTTTGGTACACTTGCCACCCTTCCTGCCTCATTAAGGTTTTAATTTTTTATAGAATTCACAGTTGGCTTATTGACATGAAAGAACCCGCTGGCAAACGTTTCTCTTCAGTCCGAGTTCGGCAATCAGGAATGGCCTCTTGCTGCGCCAAAAAAAAAATCACATCTCACTGATAATTTAGTGTATCGCCACTAAAATCAATTGAAAAAGACTGTTAAAAAAAAATGTAATCCATTAACCAAACAAACATGAAATGCGTGTTGACAAGGCATTCCTCCACTACTTGCTGTTCTAAGGCCAAGAATTCTGTGGAACGTGACCACATGGAAAAGTATTTTCATTATGATTAGGAAAACTACTGGAAAATAGAGTATTTCTTTTAAGCGGTTTTCACAGTACCACTGAAAATGCCATCATTGTCCTCAGTGTACAGCGTTACAGAGCAGGCAATCATAACATAAGCGACATCACATCATACACCAGAACCGGAGTAGGCAGGATCTCCCCTTGTTTTCATCCGAGAGACTCTGGAATGGCTATAAGGGGCTGGTTCAAGGGCCGAAGGGGCCCGGAACACTGATACAAAGTAAGGGGATCTAAAATATACCAAGGAGCCAAGCCACATAATGCCTTAAAAACAAGTCACAGCACCTTAAAATCGATTCTATATTTGACCGGTAACCAGTGCAGAGAGGCCAGAATCGGGGAAATATGGTCCCTCTTCATGGTAACGAGCACAATCGAGCAGCCGCATTCTGGACAAGCTGCAGGCGTGCTAATGAGGAGTGACAGATTCCAGAGTGCAGGGAATTGCAATAATCAGTTCGAGATGATATAAGTGCATGAATGACAATCTCCAAGTCCTTATGAGAAAGGAAGGGTCTCACTTTTGCAATAGTCCTCAGATTAAAAAAATATATATAGTGTATGTTTCCCAAATTCCCAAAACATAGCGCAATATGAAATGTGTGACATACCATATTTAACATCGTTGGAGAAAACGTTTTTACTTTGGACTGACTTTTTCCTACTTTTTCTTCTCTCCAGGCCAGGAACGCATTGGGGTAGACTCCAAGTACGAACAGGAGGGGAAGGTACAGTTCGTCATCGATGCCGTTTACGCCATGGCCCACGCTCTGCACAACATGCAGAGGGACTTGTGTCCGGACTTCCCCGGGATATGCCCGGAGATGGACCTGGCCGGTGGAAAGAAGCTGCTGAAATATATCCGCAGTGTCAGCTTCAATGGTGAGTCAAAGCACGCAGTGTCAGCTTCAATGGTGAGTCAAAGCACGCAGTGTCAGCTTCAACGGTGAGTCAATGCAGGACTGCAAAAGTCTTTAAAAAGCACACAATGTCCGCTGTATCAATCTATTAGAAACGGGTACTTATGTGACGTGTTTGGAGAAACAATTTAGAAAAAAATTAACTGAAATATTTCTTGAATTTTAAAATTTGTTTATCCCATTCAATATGAATGTATTAAATATGACTTGATTCTGTTATAATTGACTGGAATATGAGGCTATGCGAGCACCTTATTCAGAATATCTGCGTTCACTTACATCTTACACTATCTGCAAAGAATATTGTGTTCGTTCTCTTGTTTACAAAGTGGTCACCAGAGTGCAACCCTGTGGCTTCTATGACTCTCTGCACTTTGGTAGGGGAAAAGAAAAGAAAAAAAACCTTTAAGCATCAATGCATCTTTAAATAAAGCAGTAAGATTCTGTCTGCCTAATTAATGTAGAACGCTAAATGGGTAGAATATTCCAGCAGCAAGCCGCCCACGGCAACACAGCGCTGTTCTCCTCGTGGTCTCCACTGGCTGGTGTTCCCTTGATCGTTTGCACCTCGTTAGCCGACTCCTTATTGATTTGTCATCTTACTTAGGTGAGTCAGTGGGTGTGTTACCATGGCTGTTTGCTAAATTAAGAGGTATTTAAATAAATGACCAATTTCTGAAAAGAAGAAAATGACCGTGGAGCATTTTCAGGTTTTACTCAATAAACCTCACAGTACTGACTTTACCATTTCAGTTCGTTTCCTGGGGGGATTGCGTTCAGTGTTTACGGATGGGTTTTTCTCTGCTAATTTTTTATGTTATCCCAACGAACAGCAAAGGCTGGTTATATGTCCTGGTACTGAGATGCATAATTTCTTCCCATAATGAAGCAGTAAACTGTTGGCGCTGTATTATTTTTAATTATCATGATGGAGACATTTTATCTTTTGTGGTAGGGAAATATGTGGAGTTAAAAAGCCAGACACATTTATTTTTTGTGTGTATGTGTTGCGGAGGTCAGTGATGGAAGGGTAATAAAACGTCTCTTCAGCTTAACAGAGGCTTACTAAAAAGCAACAGAATGCGAACAATAAAGAAAACCAACGCAGATAGATAATTCACAATATAACGTGTATTTAAAGGTCGGATGAAACGACGGCCAGTGGAGTTCACACGAGCTGTAAGAATCACACGATGCTTTTCTGTTGTTGGGAATATTTTTTGGCAGTCTTTCCTCTGCACACTAATGACTACGTCATTCTCCTGTTTTCTCTCACTTCTCTGAGCAAATACAATCTTGTCCCTTAGTTTCTGCTTTGCCAACGCCCCCCAACACCACACACACAGGCACACACACACAGGCACACAATGCCATGTATAATGCTTTACACTGAAATGAAAGCTTATAAATTGATACAACCGTTTAAGGGTTTTTTCCACAGGTTTCTTTTAAAGGCCATCCCTCGAAAAACACAAGAAAGCTGTATTGCTTACAGTCATTTTCTCAGTGAGTAACGTAACGGTATGCTTAGCTGGTTTTCCATCCACGATGGAAGAGGGAAAACAAGCCCTCTGGAGTTCACTACACATCCCCAGATACACTGCCAGACTAAGCTCTTATCAGCAGTACAGTGGGAAACTGTACTGTTGAGTGTGGCGTTTCAGCCGCGTCCCTGGTCCGTCTGGAGAGGCAGATTGCCCAGAGGAGGAGGAGGAGGAGGAGGAGGAGGAACCAGGATCAGTGTCAAGCTCCCCCCAAACCCAGCCTTCTGACCCATTGTTGTATCTCACTGGAGCAGAAGGATCCCCTAGCTGGAGAAATCAGAAGGAAAATAAAACATAATCTACATCATAGAGTTTATTCATTGGACCATAATGTGAGGGAGAGTAAGGGCTGGAAATGACAAGCAATTGTGTTGGAGAGGCAGTCACAAATAAGCAAAAGAACAATCCAAAGATACTCCAGCTAGGGGAAGACATGGTATAGACAAAGGGAAATGTATCCGACTAGAGACCAGTTCCGCATCAAATCAGTCCGTTCCTTACGAGCTATTCAAACCAGCTGCTGGCCCAGGTCCAGATCTCTCTAGCCAATATGAAATATTGAAACTTGGATCCTGAGAACACAGGACCCTTTCTTATTGTTTGGATATCACTCTAGTATTATCATAATAATTTTTCTACTAATGCTTACTGCTACCCGTGAGTCCATATCCTTCTGCTTTCATTAACCCCCTCCCAGAGTGTAGTTAGCTGTGGTAAGCCATGTGTGCCTTGTCAGCCTGTACAAACGGAACCCTGAGGGCCAATTTCAAAAGGACACCTGGTAAATTTTAGCCAATGAAAAGTAAATGTTTTTTTTAGCCATCGCTGTGCTCCTCTTGTAGGCAGCGCAGGCACGTCAGTGACTTTCAACAAGAACGGCGATGCCCCAGGACGCTATGATCTGTTCCAGTACCAGATGAACAATAACAGCTCCCCGGGCTACAAGGTGATTGGCCAGTGGATGGACACACTGCAGCTGAACGTGAGTACACCCGAAAAGAGTGGGGATGGGGGGAGGAGACTGGAGGGGGGAGGAGACTGGAGTCACAAAGCCTTGCAGACGTGAGGTGATAATAATGAGTACCTTCAGTTAATCCTGTTCTGATTTTAGAGGTTAGGCAGGGGTTATTTCCAGGCCATAGACTATGGAGTTGGCGGAAGGAATGAGAATGAACCGGCTCACCAGACTGGACAGAATTGATAGCAGGAATATTTACATTACCGTTTACTCCACTCACAGCCCTGCGTTCCCTTCCCTGTCAGGTTGTAAATATGGGTCTGGGTTGCCTTTTGAAAGGCATGGATGTGTTTTGGGCCCCCGAAGTTGTGGTTATAGGTCCTGTTGATCAGTGCCTTTTATTCCCTGCCGAGATGATGGCTGTTTATTTAACATGTACAGCGGCACCTTTCAGCGGCAGATTCATCAGTCTCACCAGGCTACCATTTCCTCCACATTACAGCCGGCGTGATGTAATCTGTGTCCCGCCCCTTTAAGACCGACCTGCCTGATATTCTGGGCCTGAATTGCCAGCAGTCCTCAGATGAGCAATTGCTACAGCTGGAGGCAATGGTTCAATCAGCCACAGCACAAAAGGCCGATGGTCCCTTCAGACAGAGTCTGGGCTTGAGGGGAAAACATTTTGGAGGGCGTTCGGAGCCCGTTTGTGCAGAACTAACGGAGTATTTGCGTGAGTTTGTTGGATTTTTATATAGGAGAACCACTCACTCTGCAGTTCCTCAATCACTCCCGTTTCTAGTGTCTTTTCTGTGCACGTGCAGCCTGTCCTGGCATAGGGGAGAAAACGTCCGGAAACTTGCATCGTAAGCCGTTTACGTAAGCTTGCTGCTCTCACATGACTTGGCTGCTTGGCTGGACTGTAAGTATCTCCTCGTCTTCTGGGATTTCCATCGCAGTAAGTTGAGCTGGATGAACAGCCTCCCTCCATCTATTCTGGAGGTTTAGGTGACAAAGGGCATTGGAGCACAGAATCCCATCATTAACATCCCCAATGTGTCATGTGACCAAAGAGTGACATTTAGCTAACAATTTGTAGCTAGCTGACGAGAGCAACACAAGGACGTTTTTGGATGTGTGCATTTGGGTTCCTGGTTGTATTGGGGTTGTTGACCATCCCAGGCCTGGAGAAAATGGTCACGGGTAGCTAGCCATCCCAGAGTGCGAAACTTCGCTCAAAGGACTTTAACATGCTGCGTCTCGTTCCTACTGGGGCTTTGACCCTCTTCCCAAAATGCCCCTTAGCCGGTGGCTGTATAACGGTTCAAAGCAAACAGGGGTCGAGTAATTTACCCCACTTCCGGAAATGATATGTTGTATAAACTTAGATAACATGAATGGGTGGTAGATGCCTGTTCCATTTTGACTTGATGCCCAGTGGTTTATAGAAATCCGCTAGGGGGCATGGAAGAATCTCTCTCGTTATACCGACCACTGGAAAGAAATCGTAACCAGGAATTTGCAGTATGTGGTCAGGCTGCAGAGGGGAACAGCTGGCTAGTATCATGTTGCGCGAATAACACTAAACCCTTGTCATGTGACTCAATGGCCCAATGAGGTCCATCTCCATTCCTTCAAAGGATCTCTTTAACAGTGGCAAAGGGCGCAATGTTCCTTTCAGAGTGGCCACAGGATTGTTTTCCTGGCATGCGGGACAGTTCACCATAAATGTTTGTTCCCAGCAGGTGTCCACAAGCGTCTCCCCCATTTAGCACGTGTATGGCTGACAGGCAAACACTTTGTTAGCCTGTCTGTGCTGGTAACAATGCAAGCGAACTAAATTACTAATTAGCTTAATTCTGTGCCCGCAACAGTTTTTTCAAAGGTTTGTTTAATTCTTTAATATTCATATATTCATTAAGATGGGAAAGAAAAAAAATCTGAGATCTGTTTGTGCTGCTTAATTGTGTTTCATGCCTAACACAGTGAAAAAGCAACATTGGGCAAGACAAATTACCTCCTCACACTCTATATAAATTACACTTAGTCTCATTGGGCAGCAGAAAATTCTGATAGTTCTATCATAAAATTAGAATTAGATTTATTTTGTGTGAAAATGATCCCTATTTATGTTTGAATTTCTGGGTCTTGCAATGATATTTATCTTTATTAATTTTCCTCTTTATTTTTCACTTTTATCTAATATTATTAATCTAATAAGTGAATACAAATTCGAGCTCTTTTTTATGCAGTCCCGATAAGAGTTATTGTATCCCTAATTGTTAGTGCACCTCAGAAAAACACACACATTAGCCAAGCTCCATGCTTCATAAAAGATGTTCTTGTCTCTTGTTAGCATGAAACGTGGAATTTTCATTTTCATTTTTACTTTGTGCCATTTTAAATCTCCTTGTATAGCGATGAGTCAATAATAATAAAATAGTCACTTACATATGGTTTCTGTGGATTCCCGACAGGCATCGGGGAAAATGTCATTTGTACGTCATTCTCTTTCACAGGGAAAATTCCGGAGGAATACATTTCGAGACGTGCAGAGAGTGACTTGTCTCCTCCCGTTTTCCTTTGCATGTGAAGTCATGGTTTATTTCATTTCTTTCATGGAGAATCTGTAACTAGCCTAGCGACAAAGCACCCCCT
>JAOVYW010014091.1:14111-32471 GCA_025775045.1 Hiodon tergisus | reverse complement strand
ACAGGTGAATAGCAGAGTAATTTACAGGAGAAAATAAAATCATATACAGGTGAATAGCAGAGTAATTTACAGGAGAAAATAAAAAGATTGAGACAACGTAGATTTTTAAAAAAGGGACACGTGCAAACGTGGAAAGGAATGAAAAAAGATGGGGAGCAAAAGAGAGAGAAGGTGAAAGATGGAAAAGGATAATATTGGCTGGCAGGATAACTACGGGAAGTGTCCCAAGGCAGAAATGAGGGATAAAACCCTTACCCCTGGACATCATAATTGTTTGGTACATCATTGACGGTGGCGTCCATTTTGGCAATAACTATATTTGGGTCGTCAGCAAGCTGGAAGAAGACGACCAATCAATTAAAAAAACCTATTATAAAAATCACCTCTAATATAGCAATACAAGTACACCATTAAACCATGGGATTACTTTTAAATCAGTCTTTTAAATCATTCACCGGTGTGCACGAGTAGTCCTCACCTGCTCTCCCAGTTCTTTGTATTTGGGCTCCAGGTTTTTGCAGTGTCCGCACCAGGGGGCATAGAACTCGATCAGCACATCCTTCTCAGGGGCATGAACTATCTCTTCAAACGTCTCAGCCACCACCACCTTCAGAGGCGGACAGAGGTTTGAGATCGCCGTTGATGCGAAACACAAAGACGCGCACAAGTGGAACAGGGAACCGACAGAGAGAGTCGCACGTATATATCATATCAAATTAACGTGGGTTGCCGGTACACACTTTGACAGGGCCATCATTGCGCTCGGGAACGGGCTCAGACTTGAGGTATCGCTTCAGTCGGCCAGCAAAATATTCCTCCAGGAACCTTTCCAGGGCTTTACCGTCTCGCCTACAACAAACAGCCTCAAATGTAACACTTCTGCATTTGCCAGGACAATCAACATAGCAGACAAACTTCATAGTCATCTCAACATGCCATTTGTGAAGTTAGTGTTTAGGAGCTATGGGTGTCATGCTGGAAACAGAATCTTGATAAAAACGCAACCCAAGATACTGCTTAAGAAAGGATTAAGAAAAGAGTAATGGTAAGCGTGTATCAATTTCCCCAACACACAGCCTACCAAAAATCATACTGTCTGCTGAACGACTCTAAACGCCACCTGGTGGTTGTATCCAATTCAGAACTTTGTCACTACAGGAGATGGGCCCCTACCTTACTTCCTGTCTATTACAGTGTCTCGTCTTTATGCATATCAACACCAAGACAGAATAATGTTCACTTAATGCACACACAGCTCTGTACTGGTGTTGGGCGTTTGATGAACTCACGTGAACTCCTCCTGCATGCTGTACTTCTGACCCTCTCGAGTCCTGATGGTGACCAGGGGCATCTCTCCTCCGTCCGACAGGCCCATGCCAAACTCCTCCTCCAGCTCTTCCAGGAACTCTCGGCGGTTGGCCACGGCAAAGCTCAGTCCCCGAGACCGGAACTGGGACGCCACCTTCATCACCCTAGGGGGAGAGAACGAGAGAAACGAAAGGAGATACAGGAAGAGAAAATTCGAGGCGTGGGGTAAAACTCTAACATAATCTCACTGTAGAGTCAGCACCAGTGTGAAAAGGATTTCCTCCGTAACTGAAATTGAAGCCAATCTAAAGAAAGTTAACAGTGATTTCAATCCCACCCACACATACCTATTTCTCCAGTAGTTGGAGCCCTTGGGGTTGCGTATATAATCAACATCGTAGAAGGCAGTCAGCAAGTCCCTTCCCGTGAGGCTCTCTTTGTTTTCACGAGTCAGATGTGGACACATTCCAAATCTAACAAAAGTAAACCAGAGGTGATTAACAAATGACACGAGGCAAAGCTGGTGACGGACAGACCGACACTCACATGTTGTCCCTGAGGAATCTGCGCAGCGAGGAGGTTGAGACCGGCGCGCTGAACTTTAATACGCTCTCCTCAAATCCGCTGTTGAGTCGCGGGGGCCGGAACAGCAGCACGCTCCTGAATGGGACGGCGACAGGGACAGTGATGAGGAGGAGGTCACGCGCCCCATCCCGCCGGGGGTGTCCCGTCTGCTTCTCTTTCCTCTCCGTCGCGCACATGTTAAACGCTGCTGAGTAACACTTTCGCTTTCCTCCCCCTTTGGCTTTAACATCCCACCCCATGTCAGCTTCTCTTCCAGCGCGGCACCACCACCTTCACTCACTCTGCCTCCACCCCGTGCGTTAGGCCCAGTCCCAGCTCTGTGGCGTGGGCGAATCGATAGCTGTCCCTCATAGCGCCCGCCGCTTTCTCAAACTCCGCCAGCTCCGGACTTCCACTCCCCGAGAAGAACCCTGGCACACAGAGCGAAGCAGACAACACCGACAGGGAGATGCAGACCATTGAGGACACACGCCTAAGAAGCCATTTTAAAATGTATTTATTGATCGATTTATTTTATATGGAACCGTCTGTTTTGTTTTTGGTTTTCTTCAATTTGGAATTGAGAATTGTACAAATGCATCTCAGCTCGCAATGAATCCAGCCACCACACAGAGGGAGGGTGAGGAGGTAAAACTAGTCTGCTCCAATACTAGTCTCCTTCGAGCCACTGCCGGCTACACAGCCCGCGCGAGAGGTTTGGAGCGATTGGAGGAGAGCCACGTCCCTCTAAACAGCACACCCGGGAAGCCAATAGGAGACGCTCGTTAGTGACGAATCGAGAGAAACCTTGCCGGGATTTGTGTGGAATCCAGCCCAGAGCTCTGTCTCTCCCAGCCACCTGGGAGGCGGCTCAGACTTTGTTTTATTCCAAGCAGGGAGAAACTACATTCCTCTGAACAGCAGCACATTTTGATCCAAGGTACACATTTGATATGGGTAAGTTGGGTGCCCCAAATAGAGGCATAAGATAATGTATCTATAACTACAAGACTCACCCACAACACTGGCATCAAAATGGTTGATAAAAGAGTCCAGGTCTTCTTTACTGTGTAGATGAACTGAGCTGGGTCCCGCCTGCTTCTTCATGTAGCTCACAATACCCCCTGAGGGAACCCATAAGCACAGAGTTACATTCACCGATCTAGGATTACAGATGAGGAATTCATACAGTTCAATTGTCATGCCTGCAACACCCTATGCAACCACACCTACAGAAAATGTTTAATTACTTAAATGCATAATAGAAGTTTAAATTTAAATACCGACTCATCCACTATTGTATAATCATCGGGTTTTTCTCCAAAAGTTGTAATTGTCAAAAATGCTAAAACTCGCCACAGATTGCAGACCACGAGAAGTGCTTACTGGTGGAGAGGCAAGTCTATCCCGACAGCATTGCTAGCCTACGGGGTGCCGGGGAGGCCGAAAAGGCGTCTATCCAGCCTAACCCAGACAACACTCTGCCTACTGTGTGCAACCTTGATGAAACCTTCCCGGTTACAATTGGCCAATGAGAGGACCAGGACTCAGGCAAACACCTTAACAGACATCCAACCATCATATGCATAACACACATGCAGTGAGAGTTGTATAACCGACATACAGGGTCTTTGTAAAAGCCCACGTTAAAAACTCAAAAGTACCCACAGACATTTTGAGGGGTTCACCTGCGCTACGAGGCCCATCGTAGGCTGACGCCTCCTTTCCATTTCGGAAGATTTTGAGCGTGGGGTACCCATTAACCCCGTAACGTCCGCAAGTCTCAGTGTTCACTGTGCAATCCACCTGGACATCAGAGGAAATAAGAAGCGGTCAAAATTCCACATTAACAAATACTTGAACGTCAGGTAGTCTGTGGAGGAAATAAATAATACTAGTAGGTACTCTTCCGCATGAATAACACAGGAATATTCGAGGTTGACCAGCAAACTGATAATTATTTATTAATCGCGAGGCCGCAGAAGCCCAAACAAATGTGGTAGAGTTTTAATCTGCAATCACAGCATATATTGAAGCACGGCAGAGCCAGTAACAGCTCAAAATTTAAAACAATTAGCAATGCAGAAGCGCGGTTAATTAAGCAACGGGGAAATGTGCTGCAGGTTTTAAGTCCGACATATTGTGATTTCAAACAGAAATAGTAAACCTTAACTCGTGCGTGAATTTCTTGCAACCAATAGTTTAGCCATGCTTTTGATTTTTTTTTTGCCATGATTTGGTCTGTGACTGAATGACCTGACACCAAGGCATTAAAAATGTTTTTTTTTTTGGATTGATACTGCAATATCAGCCTGTTACCAAACTATTTAAAATGAAATAAGGGAAGACCGCTGAAGTAAAAAATATATTGATATGCTACAGATGTGTTATATGCTGCCCCATAAATTTACCATAAAGTGGTAAACAACTGTTGAAATAAATGCTGTGACTTAATGTTTAGAGGTGCCACGTGTTACAGCCAGTAACCTCCTAGTTTCGTATCTTTGTCGTTTTGGCGTAAAAGGGCATCATTCCATATTTCTGACATTCCGTTTAAAAAGCAGCGCTGCGTAATGAGTACAGTGAACACAAAAACGTCCACCAAGTACAGTAAACAAAAGGGGGACAGTGAGAGAGAAGATGTCATAACAAGCCCACTTGGTGTGGAAGTGTGACTCCTTGCAGGTATGAGTAAACACCTACCTTGGCCAGGGGCACTGTCCCTTTCAATCGGGTGGCAGCAGTTTCATACTCAGGAGCCAGTTTCTGACAATGGCCACACCTGAGGACAGTGAGAGGAATGTAAGCGGAATAGAAAGGGAAGAGGGTTTTAACTGAGGACTAACCAAATTACACCGATTTCCTGAGCAACCAAAAACAATACTAAAGGTATCTCCAGAGTCTAAAATACAGTAAGTTTCATTGACATACAAGTAGAATACATCCGTTTTAAATACTCTGATTTTCAATGACAGTGTTTACACAATCAAGCTTTAAAATGATACGTGAATGAAATGTTAACATTAAAAACTGACAGATGAGCCAACATGCCTTCAAAGATGACCAATTCATCCAACTTTGCAACGCAATTGGCAGAGAATACGATTGATTTGCCGAAATGATATTAATAGTTTATACAAGTATACACAAATTGGACTCTTGTAGTCATGTTGCAGGTGACTCTTATATACGAGGATCCAACCACGCACTGACTGTACGGCTGAATCGGTTAGCTTCCCAAGTAGCGGGATACATTTACATCGGTTGGTATTGCCAGGATAGTTTATTATCAGCGAAGTCTTCGGTTTAAAAATAATAATTTACCTTTCTGATTAAACGTAGTTAATGGAATTACTGTTCATAGTTTTAAAAAAAAAACTATATGTTACAGGATACATTTATAATACCGTTTTGTTCGAACAATTTAACCAGTAGCTGCATAGCAGGTCGATTCTTCACGCAACGACTAGCTATGTTAAATATGAACGGGTTTGCTTGCGTTTATTACGAATGACCGTACTCACCACGGGGCGAAGAATTCCACCAACATGGTTTCGTGCTCAGCCACCGTGTAATCGAAGTCAGAATCCCCGAGCTCGAGCACATCACTGCCCGCTGCAACCAGAGCTTCTCTGGCCACTAGCAGCATAAATAACGAAAAAATCGACGGAATAAACGACATATTGGCTTTGTCTATCACAAAAAAAAATACGCAAGTACTACACTCTTAAATACACATTCCCAGTATTATAAGGTCGACTCCGGCTTATAAAAAGGGGTGAAGTGTTTCTTATGATATTAATGACCGGCTTGCAGTTCTGGCAAGATCAGCGAATTTAGGGCGGGTTGGGGGAGTGTCGAGTCCATCATTTTACCAGCCCCGATTGGTCAGAATGACCAGACTGGAAAGGGATGTGAACTGGATTTCCAACTCGTCAATCGCAATGTAATTTACAACATTACGTGTTTTTATATGGCTGTGTATTATTTTGTTTTAGCAATACGGGTTTCTTCTGATATGTAAAAGCCTTACTGTGCATTTCACAACTGATACTGTTCCCTGTCACTTACCGACCTGTGGATGGTAACGTTCGTCCTTTCACGAGTGAAGGATCGTACTGATGTTCACGGTCTTCTATGTCGTTCAACTGTGAACGACTGTCAATTTAGGATTACATTGTTTTAATCCGGGAACTGTGTCCAGATTTTATGTCCGTCAACTCTTAGAGTCAATATAGTAGTTTTACACCAACATTCCTATTATATGGACTCTGTGGAGGTGGAAACGTTAGGAAGCGACAATTTTCTGAATAATCCGAAATAATCACATAGTATTTTCAATTATTGAAACACAATCCTCAATGTGTGAAACTCTTCAGAACTGAATGAAAATGAGAGGGAATTCTAATTTAAATACATGTACAAAAAGGCACAATTTTTAACAGAAGAATTGTAAGAGGTATGGTTCAAGGGCATAGCATGCTGGTTCACGTCTTAAACTCCAACTGACATTTTTTAAATTGGATTATTTTACTAGAAATGACAACCGGAACGCTGCATAAGGTTCTAAACATTTCTCAGCATTGTAGAGGACTCATTCCGTCTGAAGTCACTTCCCATCTTAGTAGTGTCAATTTCTGACCCCCATTTCCATGAATAATTCTAATGAACCATTTCCATTTTCCATTCAGACACTAAATTGAATTATGCTCACTAATCTTTTAACTGTGGGAAAGTGATACTTCCTCATTTCTGGCCAACACGTTATGACTGCATAGTTTTTAGTTTTTTTTTTAAAAATAAGACAACGTAATGTTGTTGAAAATATCATTCTTGTGGAACATTTTATTTATACATCCGTTTTCCCATTCATTCAATAACAGTAGGGTTCAGACTTTCCTACATTTACAAGCATACCAAGTGTGTCGATAAAATGTCAAAAACGTAAAAAATACTATACAGCCTTGGATGCAAACCCAAAGTATATTTACAATATGTACAAAAGTTAAACATCTCTGGGGAGCGTATTTAAAAGTATTCAGCTGGTGGTAATACTAGATGCCCTTATGCTTATGCATACTCCAGGTAAACTGCAACAAACTTTTTTGGTTCAGTCCATCCTTCATTGGCTGTGACAGGAGAGCTACAAAGAACATTCATTATTGACAACTGAGAAAGCATTCATCTCTCCAGGTTCCAGCGACTCTTAGTTGTAATTCGAAGTCCGTATTTTTGTATCATCACCGTTTCTGCTTTGGGTCTCGTCTCTCATTCTTAACTCCGCTTTCACTGCCTCTCCGGTTAATTGCTGTCCAATCCTTCATAGACTTGGAGAAGAGCACTAATGTCAATAGCTCCTTATGTCTTTCACTGCCTCTCCGGTTAATTGCTGTCCATCCTTCATAGACTTTGAGAAGAGATCTTTCACTGCCTCTCCGGTTAACCGTTGTCCATCCTTCATAGACTTTGAGAAGAGATCTTTCACTGCCTCTCCGGTTAACCGTTGTCCATCCTTCATAGACTTTGAGAAGAGATCTTTCACTGCCTCTCCGGTTAACCGTTGTCCATCCTTCCGGTCCACTTGACTCTGGTCAATCCAGCTCCTCGTCAGTGGCAGACTGCTGCTCAGTGTTACTGGCCTCGTCCTCTGAGCTGACCTGTCGGGCCGCCGTGTGGAACAAACGCATGAGGTCACGAAACCTCCGAGACACCTGAGGTAGAGGATATTGGAGATCAAGATTTCTGATTAATTAAAAAATTTAATTAAAAAAAAATAAAATAATAATAATCGCTGGGACTGCACAAGATACTAAATTTTTTTTTTACTGTTATTTATAAAAATAATTGTATGGTCTCTCTGAGGTACAATACAGATTAACCAACGAGAACATATGAAGCCATAGAAATACATCAGGGCTATCCTTTTCTACATGTTTCATCTCCCCATAAGAATGTAACAGAAATGCAATATAGAAATGTATTGTTCACCTCACTGGCTGTCTTGTTGCCAAGCTGGGCAGACACTGCTTGGAAGGTGTTCTGATTGGCTCCCTGTTGCTGACAGGCAGTTAAAATCACACGATCTGCCTCCCTTTTACACAAACAAGAATAAACAATCATTAGAGAAAGGACAACTGAGTAATTAAGTAATTAAGTATCTCTCTCCTAGTCTCACCTTGTCCAGAGGATAACCTTCTCTCCACTAGGGGTGAGGGAGATGTTTTTGGCACAGACCGGGGGGTCAGACAAAGGGCTAGGACGAGGGTTAAGGAAGGTTTGGGAGCCTTCTTTCTCTTTTCCCTCTAATAGTCGAGAGTCATCACTCTGTCCAACGCCTACATCTTTCCTGCTTTTCTTTGGGGACGGGCTGCCCTCTCCTTCACCTTCTTTCCACTCCTCCTCCTCCTCCTCCTCCTCCTCTTCATCCTGCTCCTCTCTTTCGTTGGAATTGGGTAGAGGGCCCTCTTCAGGAGCCTCCCACAACTGTACCCCACGATCTGCTGAGAGGGGAATCATGGGAATTGTTTGTCAGGTCATACATTTCACAGTTAAACCCACAGTGATTTCTAATTAAATTTTAGGCAAACATAAAAAAGGAATATGGCAAGAGGTTAGGCAATAATAAAAATAATCAAAAACAAGAAGAAAAAAAAACTGCACATTTTAAGACCATTTTAATAAATAAAAAAAATCGGTGAAATTCTGAATGAATACCAGGATGTGGGCTGTTTGCCTCAATGCCTCCCTCCTCTTGGACTTCCGTCTCCACCTCTTTCTCTCCCTCGTCCTCCCTTTCCTCCCTAATTTCTGTTTGAATATCTGTTGGGGGGCTGTTGGACCCAGGGTACGAAAGATCACGATTCTTCAGCGCTCTGGATGAGTCAGAAACCTGAGAGGGGAGATACTGAACAGTTACATTTCAGTTACAGTGTCGCTTTATCTGTGCATCTGTCTTTTGAGAAGATTTCCCAAAACTACAAAAACATAAATGCACACACATAAACCATCAGCATTCATGTAAAACACACAAACTCAGTGTTTTTCAATAAGATCCAATGAGATTTAATGACTGTCATGCAACGCAGCACTATCATGTGACCTTGTTGGTGTGGCAGCGAGAGCATCCCTTCCTCTTATGCCTCCGCAGCTTGGATTCGTGGACGGCGTCATGGCAGGGACAGGAGCAATCCTTCTCTGGCCAATCACAATCCTACAGACGACAATAACCCTCCAATTATAAATCAGCTTGTGTTATTTTTTTAATCCAAGAACAATAACTGTAAATGTTTTTCTAAACTGACCTCCCCCCCACCCCCCAAGCCCAAAGATCCTCGGCCAATCTCTTAACCTTTTCATTGCCTTGGGTGCCCAACTCCTTCCTCCTCCTGCTCCTGGCAGTCATTGGTGGAATCTTATGCACCTCCTCTTCTTCCTCCAAATCAGGAAGGTTAACCTCCTCGAACCCCCCACTAGCCCCTACCCCTGACCCTGCGCCACCAGAGTCCCCACCATCTGCCAAGCCCCCAGCTTCCTCTGGCCAGGCTGCTTCCTCAAACTGCCCAGGCCTAGACGGTGGTGGACGGAGCTCGTCAAAAAACACCCAGAACTCGCCCTGCAAGTGGGTGTGTCCTTTAAGCAGCAGGGCCATCTGAGCTTTCAGCTGGAAAAGAAGGCGAGAGAGAGAGAGAGAGAACAGAACATTTCAGACGCCGGCAGGTTTCCTAATTTGTGACTTTTCCACTCTCCCCGTTCAAACCCTCCTATAAGCTCCAGATGCGAAAGGGGTACCTCCTCTATGCCAGCAGGACTGAGGCAAGGGCCTCCCTGCAAGGCACGCACAATCTTCTGGTAGTGGGACGGATTCTCCCCAAAACTAATCTCCAGCTGCCGCAGGAAGCGCCGGCTGCGCTCAAAGGCTTGCTGCTCCGCAAACTAGAGTGAGGGAGAGGGACACGAGCAGGAAGAAGGGGTAAGGCAGACCGGAACAGGCAGCAGAGGTATCATACTGAGCTGAGGCTCACTATTAGCTCAATCAAGACAACTTACATTCATGGACACAATATAGTCGATCAGCTACAGTCAGTAAGTGCCCACTTGATGACTTTACATAACACCGACGTCTGTTTGAGCAATGAATACGGCAAAGCACGAGAGCACAGATAAAACATTGGCCAGTACCAGTCCACACTCCAGGGCCTGTTCAGGCAGTAAAAACGCGGCAAAATCGCGCAGCAGTTCAGGCCATTCCTTCAGTACAAGCCTCAGCTGGGTGAAGAGCTCCACTGCGCTGCACCCTTCGCCGCCCTGATCAAACTCATACAGCACTCCGAGGAACTCCTCCACCTTCCCTGGGACATCCTGCAGGGCCTCACGCACCTAAGGAGAGAGAGGTCAGACGAAGACTGTCATTCGGCGGTTTTAATACCGGTTAAAAATCTGCACACGCGACAGGAAAGCGTAAAAGAAAAAAAAACGATTAGCGTCATGTACGCTAGTTGCAATCATATGTACTAGTTCAACTAGCCGAGCATCAAATATTACAACTCTATTGCAAAATGCTTCCTAACTAAATGGCAAGGTTTCATCCGTCTGTGGAATAGACAGTGAAAATAGCTTTACACGGGATGTAGAGATGCATCGAGATACACGTTTGCATTCTGCATGACTCTTGGTGCAGAGCATCACACACAGAGGAAGTATTCCTCACCCTGTTGAGGTAGGCCTGGGCAAAGGCGACGTCCTTGCTCTCCCTCAGAGGGTCATTGTCCAGGATGTGATCGTCGTACAGCAGCATCAGTTTGGACGCATCTTTGCTGTCCCGCTCCTGGCGACGGCTCCGTCTGAAGCCACGGGGGGGAGGTCGCCCACGGCCTGTCAATAAACCAACAGAGGCTTCAGGCCAAGTGCAGCACCACTCTGTGATTACATGTAACTAAACAGAGCTGTCTACAGGGAGAGTATGCTTGGCTAAAGGGGCTATGATCATTTCCTTTAACTTTAAAGTTAACCCTTCAAGAGATGACATCAGCGGTAAAATGCTAATAAGAGATTCCTAATCGATATACTTTGAACCCAGTGCTGACCTCTCCCCCGACTAGCTCCTTTTCCAGCGGTCTGCGGTGGGCCTGCTCCCTGGGGTAAATCTTCACCAGGCATCTTGCAGACCTCTCCTTCTCCTGACTCTAGCTCCTCCCCCTTCGGTGGCCCCTCCTCCTCTTCCTCGGAATTCTCTTCCTGGGAGTTCTGGGAGACTGGGGATGTGGGAGAGTTGGGGGAATTTGGAGAGTTGGGGGAATTGGGGGAGTTGGGGGAATTGTCCTCCTCTGAATCCCCGTCCCCACAGAGCCTCCCTTCAGATGCCAACCAGGTCAGTTTCTCCATGGTCTCCTGGAATCACATACAGTGGGTACAACAACAGTATGAAGTTTCATAAACAACTTGGACACAAACTGGTGACATGTGGGTATGAATGTTCTTTTACAGACATCAGTTACTACATTATATACCCACAAAATCATTTACAGGTCACACATACAGGAGAAGTTTCAAATATTGTTGATTTGAGTTATTCAAGAGGTGTCCTTGGAAAAAATTTCAGTTTTTTTGGTAAGTGCTACAGGAAACTTTTCATTCAATGGTTTAACTGAACTATTTAACAATCAGAAGATGTCACCTAGCGATGAGAGGTCTAAATCACATGCTAATGAGAGGTAGCTCAAAAACCCAAAGACACTGCGGCCCAGTAAGAAAATAATTTGGTACAGCACTGCTCCAGCAGATTGAGTCCTTCAGATAACTCACACGTACCTGCAACTCGGGCACAGAGAGCACAGACTCTTCCGACGCTGACGACATCACTTCCTCTTCGTCCTCGTCCTGAGTGAGGTCATCAAAGTCTTCCTCCTCCTCCTCTTCTCCTCCTCCTCCCTGTCTCTCCCGCTCTCCATCGCCGTCCTTCTCTTCGCTGCCCCCTCTCTTCCCATCTCCTCCGCCACTGCTCTTCCCATCTCCCCCCCGCTCTCCTCCTCCTTCCCCCGCTCCATTCGCCTCCGTTCTTTCGCTCCCGTCCTGAGCCCTCTGCTCTCCGTTTCCATTCTCTCCTCTTTGGCCTTCCTGTCCTTGCCCAGACGGCTCCTGGCCCTCACTACCGGAACTGAACGCGAGTGTTCCCTTCACATCTTGTTCCCCTGGCCCGTGCCTCGCTTCAGGCAGACGCGCGCATTGATTCTGCCCATCACAGTCACCTCTTCTGTCACGCACGCCACTATCTGCACCACCTCCCCCCCCCGTGTCACTCGGCCCAACCCCCACGCCCCCATTGTCCTCCACCCGAGTTTGAGGACTGGGCCTCGGCGTAGACGTAGCTACCTGGCACAACTCCATCCCTCCTACCTCTTTTTCATCTGCACCCATCATCCTCTCTAGAGCGTCTGCGTGGTTGTCCAGGCTGGAACCTGGGCTCCCAGAAGACTCGGACAAAGCCAGCAGGGGCGCCACAAAATGTCCACCCTCCTCTTCGCCCCACTGCCGTCTCTCTCGCTCCTCCAATCCCTCAAAATCCTCCTCTGGGTGTTCCACACGTTCCCTGCCCTTCCGCTGAACCGAATCCTCTGCAGAGAATAACCCAACACTCACCATATCCGTATCATTACAGTGTGCTACATTTAGGCTCCCGGATTCTGTTGGATCGGTTTTTGTGGACGTCAATAGGGGTTCCCCAAACATGCTGGTTGCCAAGGAGCAGTGCTGGGGCAACACTGGTTGATTCAGAGAGGGGATCTTCTCATCTCTTGCAGAGAGATCTGATGGCGATACGGTTGTCGACAGGCAGTTTTGTGGTACGAGAAGAAACTGAGGTGTGCCATGTGAAGTCGTCTGGACCAGAATATAATGGGACCCTCCCTTGAGGTCTTGGTTTAACGGGGTTTGCTGCACGCCCGGTTGCACAGGGGCGTTCGGAAAGTTTATAGGGCTCACCCCTTCAGTGCAGGAGCTTTGAGGCTGATGTGCAAGGGAGCCCATGTTTATCATTTGTGGAACTGCAGAATAAGATCCCGCTTTGGGCCTGTGGTGGTCATTGTGGAGGCAAGCCTCATTATATACCGCTTCTGAAGTGGGCTCCCTTAAGGCTTCCTGATGCTCGTTCACTGTAACTGCAGGCAGTGGATCGGTTGGGTTCGCCTCATTCTCACAGGACGGAACGACAGGAGGAGACGGAGTGTGCGAGAAGAAGGCAGGGCAGGAGTTCCCGTTTACAGCACAGTCGGGGGGTGTAGGGGGGCAATTCTGGGGAGGAACCGGCAGCAATGGCCTAGCAAGCTTGCGGAGTCGGGCCAGAGCACCGCTGGGGTGAGTGACAGGATCCTGGACAGGAGATGCAGCCTCAGCAGGGGGGCAAGCCAGGTTAATAATAACTGTGGGGGGAACTATCCCGCAAACCCCACCAGCCCCTATCCCGATTGTTTCCTCTCCTCCTTGCTCCTTCGACATTCCCAGAGTCGATGCTCCTCCACCCAAATTCAGAACATTCACACCCGCTCCTGAAGTAACGGTAAAGAGTTGCAGGGGCCGAGAGGGAGACTTTGGGGGTGCGGGCTGGATAGGGAGCAGCTTGCGCGGAGGTTGGCGCTTGGCGTGTTTCTCTGACTGAATCCTGCCAGCAGGAACTCCTTGACTGAAGAAGGTGGCATGCAGGGGCAGGGGCGCAGGAACTTGGAGCAGGGCAGGATAGGGGCCGGCGGGGCCATCATGGGGGGCCGGCACAGTGCAACCCGGCTGCTGCACAAAACACTGAGTCGAGGCGTTGAAGTTAACCGAATACGTAGTGTTCAGTGGCACGGCCCCGTGGGCCGGGGTCAGGACCGTTTTGGCCAATGGGAGGGCTGCTTCAATAGGGGTGGTGGGGGCTTTAGCCAATAATATCACTCCTGGGGTAGGAGTCATTCCAGGGGCTTTTGTCACATAATGAGTGGCATCTGAGGGACTTGCGGGGGCTTTGGCTAATGACGGAGGATTCGACTGCTGCCTGAAGCCACGCAGGGGACGAGGTTGGGAAACGGAATGCGAGTGCCAGTACTTGAAGCCGGCCGGATGCAGACGGAGAGTGAGGTCTTTGGGGAGGGAGGGGGGGTACAGTGTCCCAGGAGGGAATATGTATGGAGGAGCAGAAGGGCCCGTTTCCGATGAAACCCCCTCTCCAAGATTGTTATACTTCAGTACAGCCTCATGGATACAGGGCAAACTTTTCTGCAAAAAGAGATGAGCATATTCCCGTCACACAGCTAGAAATCGCATGCGTAACTCAGTGTGTTACAGTCGATACACTATTCATTTAATAATACGCAATTCAAGCGCATCAGAAGTGCAATCAATGTGTCTGTACCCGTAGCCAGATGGGAAGGATTTCCTCTTCTCTCGCCACTGGGGGGCGCTCTTCCCCCGGCATCACCCTGCTACATGCCAGGGGCATGGAGGGAACCACCTTGTGTTGACAGTAGAACTGGAGGCCAGAAAAGACAGGGAGGGTTTACGCTGTGACCGAAAGCGGGAGCAGAGAAAAGCGATAACGACAGCGGACGCTGGCACCGCGTCGAACAGGAAAAGGCGCACCTTGATGATGTTGTCCGGCGCGCGGCGGAGGCACATGTCATGCACGCGACCGCGCAGCTGTTCGGGCCTCTTGGTGCGGATCAGGTAGCGACACATCAGCTGGTAAGGGAACTCGGTCTCGCTGAAGTGCTTCAGTCCCAAGACAATCAGACTGCCCACAGGGAATGGGAGGAAGAAACCATCGTTATGCCCCATGCGTTACAATGCACTGCTGCTAACTGTATGCGCAAGCAACAGAAATGTGTGATCAGAGCGCAGACTGGATAAACCCCGGCCGCACGTCTGTTTGCGGTGAACGCAACAGCTGACGCTAAGCTAAAACGCTGTGTACAGTCTGGGTGCACCAGTACCATTCCTCGCCCCGTGTGTAGCCGTTCTTGGTTCGGGGCGGGTGCAGCGCAGGGTCTAGGCTGCAGTGAGGCAGAAGTTCAGGGTACATGAAGACAGGTCGGGTAGCCAGCAGCCAGGCCAGCCTTGGAGGCAACAGAGGATACGAGCGGACTGCAAGGACAACCGAAACAACACGTGATATTGTGTCCATGCATGGAAATGTTTAACCAAACATCACAAATATAAATGTGCAATGTTTAATGGGCCGGTGCTGTTAATATGTCCAGACGATAATAATGCCAATTCCCTGCATTCACAGAAACGTTCCCACCAACGCAGAAAATGCAACACACTTGCAGACTCGCATACGGACACATACAACCCCATTCCTCACCACAATTGGTGCGCGTTGGCTTGGCTGCGACGAGTGGGGCCGGAGATTGCCCCAGCTCATTAATTAAGGAGAGCGCCCCCTGCAGGTTGCTGGCCCTGAAGATGCTGGCAAAGTGTGGCTCCATGGTGCGACGAGCCTCCTCCCCTCGCTCAGAAAATGACCGCAGCTCAGTCTACAGTGCGGATATGGGGGAAAGAGGAGGGAGAAATGGTTTCAAAGCCATTAAGAAAGAGGTTGGATGGAAGACGCAAAGGGCCGGGGGGGAAATACAACAAAGCGGCTATTTGGGTGACGGAACTTGTGAGAGAGAAGAAGAAGAGGGGGGGGTCGTATGAACCAGGCGTTATCTACAGCCGTCCGTCACTGTCCCTGGTCCTGAGAATGCAGGTGTAAGAACTCACCAGGAAGAGATAGGTGGTGTTGGTCTCACTCTGCAGTGCCTCCACAGGGCTGCTCAACATGTGCACCTGGGTCAACAGCTGGATGTGCTGAAGCAGTAACAGAAAACAGCCCGGATGAAAGCATTACATTTCACCCAATGTTTACTCGCACCATCTGAGCTGGTGTTTCTATCCTATAGACGTAGAGACGATGAATACGTCATGCTCCTCTCCACACAATTCGACTATGCTTCTACGCAGACCGATATCAGTTGGGGCCCGCGGGGCGGATAAGCGGGAGCTCCTTGCCTGCTGAATCTGCTGCTGCAGATGCAGCTTCTGTGACTGACGGAGGACGAGAGTGCAAGGTTGGGGCAGCAGCAGCACCTGGGGGCACGGGCTGCTCTGGGGGACCCGGGCCTGGTTCTCCAGCAGGGCCCGGCGCTGGTGGAGAGCCTCCAGCTGCTCTCTGGCTGCACGGTGCCGCTCCGTCAGCATGTTCGCCAGAGGCTCCTCGAACCTGAGGCCAAAAACGTGTAACTTCAGTACCTCGCCACTTCAGTAAGGCCAGCATAATAATAATGATAATAATAATAATCACCACCAAAAAAGATCACGTGATAGCCACTACCTGGCCAGAAAGAAGATGAAAAGACATTCTCTGAAATAAGCGTTTCTTTGACAAACTCCAACCCAAGGTAAACCTGGGAATACTTCCAGATTCAAAAAAAGTCTGTAGCGCTAAGCGGGTAACATCAAGCAGGTAGCAAAGTTTTATTATTCACCCATTATGTGCAGAATTTAAAAACGTTCCTTTTTAAGGATAAGGAAAAAACACTCTTAAAACTGAAATACATTAACGCAGCCGTTTTACATTTCCTGACGATCTGTGGTGATCAGAAGAAAAAACATCCGGAAGGTTCATGGAGACTTTCCAATTCATTGGTGCATAAAAATAAAACACTAATTTATTTTTTGCCGTCACGGATGCGTCAGTCACTTTTTATGCGCTTTGAATTTAACACGGCAGAACAGCTGCAGTTGCAAATGAAGTAAACGCACTCCCATTATATTTGTCTTGACAAATACCGTCGAGGGAGGTGTTTTATAAGATGCAAAGACAGTTATTTCTGTGAATAGCGCCTGGATAAAGAAATGAATAAACCGTTATAGTTAATTCCGGTTTCGTTCTTTTTTGTGTTTGTAAAAATGACGATAATTGTTTATGGAAAAAGCACTAGCCTGGACTGACAATCACAATCTTCACAACTCAGTTTTAAGAGTTAAATAATGTAAGATGCGACTTTGAAAAGTCGTTCAGTCATTTCCTGTCACGGTGTGCAGAAAAGTCTCCCTTTTACCCATGGCCATCAAACCTTTAAGTATCCATGGCCACCGTAGGTGTTTGAGATAAGTTTTTATCTTAGTAAATTGTTGAACGATGATTTTTCTACCCTTGACAGTTTTAGATAAATATTTTTACTATTGTCAACCTATTTTTAGAACATCTGTTTCTGTCAAATGCTGCTACACGTTTATATCTGAAATACACAAATGTAGCAAAGTGACCAACTGGGCACGCACCACCTTTTCAAAGTGACCAACTGGGCACGCACCACCTTTACAAAGTGACCAACTGGGCACGCACCACCTTTACAAAGTGACCAACGGGCACGCACCACCTTTTCAAAGTGACCAACTGGGCACGCACCACCTTTTCAAAGTGACCAACTGGGCACGCACCACCTTTTTCCAACTATACAAGCTGCCCTCGTTTTAGCCATTAACCAGCCCCCCCCCCCAAAATCTAATAAGGGGCCAGCCAGAGTGCTGGCGTCACAGGCCATAGCAGGCCCCCATCTGTGTTCTCCTGACGATGTGACATCAGGGCTGCCTTCATTAAAATCTGCACCATTCGGAGCAAAGACAGAATGCAGGCCGATTACATAAGCACTTTCCTGAGATGCTCACCGAACAAGATCAGCGCATTGGGCGATGACACGTGCCCACACCCACACAGAAAACTGCCCAGTAAATGCCTTTCCTTAACTCTCGTCCTCGACGGATGGAAGCGTTAGTCATAACTTACTTTCAAGAGTCAACAATTCTGCGAGGCTAGGCGACTGCTGTTTAAACAGAGCTGTGCGTAATCGCTTTGGTAACCTATCGTTTTCTTTGTAATCACAATAGAAAGCGCCACACCTTTGGCCCGAATCAACTTTGATAGGGTTTGTTGAAATAATTGTTTATTTATTGTAGGATTTCGTTAAATCAAACAATATCGCAAAATACGTGATATTCATCTGTACGACATTAATAAAGTAAATGATTGGTGAATTATTATTAATGACTGGTAAATTGTTTACTTGACGTATGGGAACTGGACAGGTAATGACGTAGCAGCAGGTGCCTCACACTGTCATGAAAGCTGCCCGTCTCTCAGCTGTCCGTGGGGAGTAGTAGGCTACTGCGTTTCCCACTAGGAGATTCACCCACAAGCACCCTGCACAATCTTATCCATCCTCTTTATCAAGGTAGAGACACATTTTGATGAACCAATAACCATCATTAACTCCCAATGAACCAAAGTAATTACTTACAGACATTGTGGATTTGTAGCTCTGATGTCAGTGGGCCCCATCTCTAGCCTTTAGATTAAGAAAGAGCACCACAGACAGAGCGTCTCTCTGCCTCCCAACCCAAACAGATAACAGCACTCCTCTGCTGCTCTGTCCCGAAGGGAGGTGTCTGTCTGACTGTCTGTCTGACTGTCTG
>JAOVYW010014091.1:0-14011 GCA_025775045.1 Hiodon tergisus | reverse complement strand
CCCAAACAGATAACAGCACTCCTCTGCTGCTCTGTCCCGAAGGGAGGTGTCTGTCTGACTGTCTGTCTGACTGTCTGTCTGACTGTCTGTCTGTCTGACTGTCTGTCTGACTGTCTGTCTGACTGTCTGTCTGACTGTCTGACTGACGCACCCTCACACGGATTAGCACGTACACACGGGCACTTAAACACCTGTCCGGGTCCTTACGTGCACACAGGCACGCTCTAGGAGCAGGTGGTGGTGGTAACGGTAAAGTGTCAACAGAAGGGGAGGTTGGTTGGAGAGGGGGATGGGTGCTACATGGATGGAATAAGGAAAGGCTGACCTGACAGTGTGAGAGCTGGAGGAGTTGACAGAGTAACCGTTTAAATCAACAGACCCACGTTGTCAATCACTGCTGGTAGACGCAGGAGGGGAAGGAACACACACGCACCTAAGACACGTGGCTCTTTCCAAAGAGCTGCATTCAAAACTAACCAAAGTTACCGGGAACGGTGGCAGTAATGACTAAACGTGAATGGATGACGGGCAGGCGAGATAAAGGTAAGATTAATGGAAGATGTCAGGGTGCCCTACCGGATGGCCTGAGGAATGTTAAATTTGGGGGCTCCCTGCGGCGGAGCCTCTTCCTCATTGCCTTCTTCATCCTGCTCTTTGACCCCTAGCTCATCCTGGAACTGTCGGAGAGACAGAGACACGTCAGGAGCACAGAGGGGCAGACTCAAAGTCAGACCAGTGATACACAGCGAGACCCTTACCGTTTCAAACAGCTCCTCCATCAGCTCATTGACCTCCTTCTCTGTGGGAGAGATATGGTAAACCAGCGGTATTTCTACTATATGTGGACTTGATCATAAAGACCGGCTTTTTTTTTTAACACCACCAATGAGTCGAATCATGAATCGAATTTGGTTTTTTAAAGACTATGAGACCTGGAGTCAAAGGGAGGGTAACCTACTGGTGATGCGAACCGCCCGGTCGTTGCGGTAGTCCTCCAGGTCTGGCTCATCAATGTCCTCCAGGAAGTTGTATTCTGGATCATCTTCATCGTCCCCGTCCTCTGTGACAGACAGTCATTTATAATCCATACAACACGCAGCCGTAGCTTTTTCTAAAACCTTCGTTCATTGTTAATTTCTAGCCACATGGTATGGTATACCCCCCACCCATTCCCTCTAGAGTCAGAGAGGAGGAGGGTTAAGAATTGAGGAGACGGGACGGCACACAAAATCGGACTCCGGGTCAGACATCAAGCCATCAATCCATTAGGTACGGACTGACTAGGCGGTACAGTACATTAACTTTTGACTGAGGCAGAGAGAGACAGAAAGAGCATTCAGCACAGTATGTTCAAGGAGAGTGTACAGTACAGAAGGCTTGCACACAGGAAAACAAGTTGATGGAGTGAGTTTAAAGTAAGGGAAAGGTCAGGATGGGAAAAAACTAAACATGACTGAGCAAACAGTCCTTCAACCGGATAGATACAGGTCACTAACACATACACATTAGTGGATTTGGTATTTACAGGGGGCACTTTGGCACCTATCTCTCTCAAAGCATAAATAGATCAGATTATAAAGAGGGGAGTGTGCTGAACTGACACCAGTGCTCTGGAAGAAAATCCTCTCCCCCCCCGCCACCTATCTGAATGTGCAGGAGAAAAAAGAAGTATTAAATCTTTTGACCATCATTGCAATTAAAGTTTTCTCCTCTCACAAAACTCTGCTGAACCTAATCCCCTCTCCCTGTGCCTTCACACCCCCCACCCCCAGAGGAGCAAGCTCTCTCTCTTTCTCTCTCTCTCTCTCTCTCGCCCTTCACCTTCGTTCTCCGTGTCAGAGGTCATTAGACCCTGCAGCCACTGGGTCCACTCCCTGTCTTCAGCAGCGCTGTCACACTCGTACATGTCAGGGGTGATGTCAGGGGGGCGGAGCTCCGCCTCTAGTCTGCCCAGTGGGACGTCCCGGAGAGGCCGCTTGGAGCGGGTGCGGCAGGCCACCAGACTGTTCTCCCCACCGCCACTCAGAGTCTGGCAGGGGGACAAAGTTAATTATGACTCTAACGACAACCAAATAACCCCCCCCAACTTCCCAACTGTTAGGTGCATCACTTCATTGAGAAGTACGCTCATGTTGGGGATCAACAGGCCTACAGAACAGTCTAGTCTCTGTGGATTGTGAAGTGTGCATGTAAGCCCCGCTCTGGTCACCAAACCAGATATCAAAGACCCCTGTTTTTAGGATTGTCCCGTTCTGGAAATGACTGACTGTAGCTATTACAGCTGATCATGGTAACTCATGGTCTCGTACCAAACAAAACTATGTTATGGTCAAGCAAGCTTCAGTGAACTGTTGCTTTGAAAATACGTTAGAAATGTAGTTATATCTACAAAGAAATCAGACACCAGACCCTGCTAAATATGCCTGCACTGCGGAACACTACTGAGCGATCTACAAAGTTGTCTGAAGTGGACATGGTTGGAATGATTCTCTTGTTGAGTTGGTGTGTCACATGATTAGGGAGCTTGGCCGACAGGTGGTACCTGGTAGGGTTCCAGGCAGATGGGGCTAAGGGCCAGCTCTTCCTCCACAGCGTGGAGTTTCTCCATGAAGCTGCAGTCAGGGGGGGCTTTGGCAGGGTGTGGGGGACCCGCAGACTGGGGTGGTGGTGGAGGACCCATGGGAACCACTTCCACCCTCAAGTGTCTGGGCTGCCGTAACCCCTGAAGGTGTATCAGGAAACGTAAAAGGGTTAAGTAACCAGGGTTGCATCCGGTTAACACGGGTAAATGGGGGCTTTAGTCATCAAAATCGTAAACCAGTGTCACTCACCCAAGCCAACGATCATTTGTTGAACATTCCGTAGCGAATTTGGTTTTCACTCACATTTTTATGCCAATGTGATGACAGTGCCTTCAGACCACAAGGGTGGATATTCCACACTTTCGTGAAATTCACTTCTTACAACTATTCTGTGATTAATAAGTGTATGCAGGTGGGAAATGGTGAGGGTACTACTGAGACGCACATCCAGTCTGCAGTAAGGCTTCACCTGTCTCAGACCGTTGCGCCTATCCTCGTCACCTTCTGAATAGTCCAGGGGAGTCCTGGGTCGACACGCTTGACTTCCCCGTGGGGAGGAGGCGGTGCTCTCTACATCGCTCTCCAAAAAGGTCTGAAAGAGGGACGAACCGGCACAGGGTTTCATCACAAACATTCACACGTGGGAATAAGGAATAAGGAACATACATAAGGAAGTCCCATCCCATCTTGCACACCTCCTCTGCCGTCTCGTCTTCGTCTTCTTCGTCGGGGCAGTACTCTTCGTCAGAGGAGTCCTCGTCCTCCAGGTGAATGTCCACAAACTGGGTGGGCGGGGCAGCCTTCAAGAAAGAAGACAAAAGAGTGAACAAAAAAGCACGCGTTCATACTGCAGTTCACCCAAAGCCACACACCCTATTTAGTAAAATCTATAAGAGAGTACCATACACATTTCATAGCTCTATAAAGCAATTTGATTATGATTAAACTTTGACTTTGATGGTCCACAGCTCCCCAATTTTAAACCTGCTACAATAGTACACCACCCACAGTAGTAAGCAACGGCTTGCTACCGTGACGTGTGACGGGGACGTACCTTCCCATCGCAGGGTTTTTTGATAGGAGAGATGTTCCAGCTAGGGATCACCTGTAAGTCAGATTTTTTTATCATTTACAATTTAATAAAAAGCGACAAATGAGTTACTGTACACCCTCACTCAGTCAACCAGGTGTTTTCATCAGTTACCTCTACACTCAGAGAGAGAAGAAAAATGCCTTATCTAAACTCAGTCAGTGGCTCAGAATCACTAAACTCAACAGAAGAAGAAGAAAAACTCACCACTCCTTTCTCCACCACCTCTTTCAGCTTTGACCTGGTCATCTTGGGCTCCTGAAAGACATCGGGGGGGGGCGACATAAGAGTCTACAGAGCTCCAGATACTGAAAACAAAAACAAAGCAGGTGACTACAAAAAACTTTTAACACAGGACTACAAATATGGAAACACAGATAGTTCACAAGTCAAACCAGACCAAAAATATTGCATACTTTACGTTTAGCTCAACTTTCATTTCAATTTTAGAAGCAACGCAAGTTTTCATGCATCGGGGTGAAATATGGCAAGACGGAAGATGGAAACATGTCGACACTCACAAACATTGGCATGTCCTGCGTCTCTCTTATAGCCGCTTTCATCATAGCTACCACATGCTCATTGGTGATTACTTCCTGTGGACAAAGGGCATATATGCAAATTTACAGTGTGCGGAACAAGCGTTACAAGTACCGTCAGCGTAGTAGCACACCTGTCCAACGGAACAGAGTGAAGACTCACACAGATGGTAGTTATAACAAGAGCAACGAGTAACAAGAGGTGGACAAATAAGTTTGTTTCATGCACGGGCGCAGTTTTATGGATGTCAGTAAAACCGACAGTGGCAAGCTGGGATATGACCACTAAAAGGCGGTAGTAACGTCAATGGGTGTAAATTGGGTTATGGAAACTCGCGACTCACATGAAGGATGTTGCGGACGTTGGCGCTTGTCAGGTTGTGTTGTCTAGACTTGCTTTCCAGCTCTCTGTCCAACTGGCAGCCAATCTCTGTCTCCCTTTCCGGGCCCACCTCTTCTGGGCTTCCCACAGTCCCATCTCCATCACCACCGGCTACATCTTTCTTCATCTTCAATCCACCCTTCCTCCTCACCCGCCGTCCCCGACACTGCTCTTCATCTGGGGATAAACACCTTCATTAGTTATATCTAAATCCAGCTTTAAAACATGCCGTTTCTGTGGAATTCTGGAAAACGGGTGCATAAGCACAGGACCCTGAAACTCACCCAAGGTGATGACCAGGCCAAGTTCCGTGTCCTCCTCAGCACGTGCGAGGCCCTGTGATCGACTGGAATCGAGCAGTGACACTTCCCCATTTTGCGCTTGGTCTGGAGATGAAGGCGTATATAGACACATGGGTCTTTATCGAATGCATTTCATATAATCATAACCAAAAGAGGCACTCTTTCCCTCATACCAAGCGTACATATTAAGATCCCTCCGCTTATCACTCTACCATTTCAACATTGTTTTCCTATGAACTTGCTCCTCAGTACCTGCAGTGGTGGACTCAAGACTGGGTGTTTGACTCTGACATTTAAACCGTGGCGACTGTCTTCTTAATGAGTCCATCCCCTGGCCTTTCCCTTTGATAGGTGAGATTATCTCTAGGTTCAGTGGAGCACTGTGAGATGATTGTGATTCAAATACAGACTCCTCCTTCTTTAAGGCTTTGGAGCGGGTAAGTCTTGGTTCCGGAGAGCTAGATTTGCGTTTTCGGGCCATGGTCATCCTGAATTTGAACCTGTTGGGCACATATTTGTGTATCAACTTGTATAAGACCAGCAGTAATAAAACGTACTGTATATGGTTTTAAGCATACTTCCTTCTCACCAGTATTTAAAAATTAACCATGAGCTTTCCGACACTGAGTTCAAGATTTCATAAAAGCGCAAGAAAACTAAGAGGTTCTCTGTCAAATATCAAATAGATTTGTTAAACAATAATTTATTCCAAATCAGTAAGTGACATTATTGTCCCGCTTTTCACAATATGAATAAAATACAGTAAGCAGCCAACTAAATAATGTTGTTATGGTAACCGATGTAACGCCCCCCCCCAAAACCGTATAGCTCTGAATACAATCTTTAGTCTTCCAAAATATCACAAACATTAAATGCAGTAAACGACCAAGAAGCTTTAAGAATGCACTATTAAATCCTCAACACAAGACAATGTTGTCCAAAATCGCTAACATTTGTGATTCCTCAAATTGGTGCAATGATTGCAATTGTAAACATTATTATAGTATCTTGCAAAATAGTTATAAATAAATAATATTATTAACTGAATAACAGCTTCATAACAAGTTTGCAAACTGTAGTTTAATGAGAGGGTTAGTTAATTCACCAGTTCGATCTGTTGTTTTTTTCTCGTATTCAATTTGCTCAGCAGCTCCACAGTCCCGTCGAACATCGTTTTAAGAGGATGTTTGTTCGGGTCATGTTAGTCCCGGAGAACCTGTTTAAAATTCCTTTTTAATTTTGTAAGGCCTTGTATTTTGCTTAATTGTGCCGATTTTCTATAGTCGCCAGCTCGCATTTCCCTGCATCAATACACAATTAGACCATGGCCGTAATTATCAACTTCCGGGTGTCGCACTGTTATCCTTCCCCTTGGGCAAGCTCTCAATGATGTCATACGAAACAAAAGCGACAGGCAGTTAATAAAAGTAATTAGATAAAGCAAAAAAATCGGGTTTTCAATGTTTGGTTAGAAAGGGCAATACATGAATAGAAAACAAATAAAAGAAACGCCTGGATTCAAAATAAAATAAAATGGCAATGTACAGGCTTTTAAATGATATGATCAGATGTAGCCTACCACTCAATGGACTACGGTTTATTTGTATTATTATAATAAATAAAATTCCCTCTTAACCGTAGGTTATACCATGGTTTTTGATTCGATTAAGGCTTTGTGCAGGTTGTATAATACCTTTTTCTTGGCCATATAATCTATGACAGAACTTCTCGACAAAATGATCAAATACCTTGCTTCGTGTAGTCTTACATTAACCGAACAATAAACAGGCGTAGACTGAATAACACACACATTTAACTCGACAGCTCGCGATATCCTTCTACCATGTAGTCAGCATTATCAACAACCGTCTATCAAATCGGCCAATTACTGTACTGTGAGACTACAGTGCAAGGGGGATCCCAAGTTAACTCTGCATTGACGTCATGGTGTCATTATATATACGCCATGTAGACTTCGCAAGGGCCACTAGCGTTCTCTTTTTAGAAGAATCGGTATAGACTACAATTAGACACATTTTCAACTGAACGTCATCAGGCTGTATTCTAGCATATGCAACATATTTTTTGAATATGAATCAATAACAAGTGTGTTAGGAGAAACAGAAGTATTTACAGAAGAAAATAGTAACGCTATGAAACCGAAGCCTACAGTTTCCTGCAAATTAAACGCGGCTAGCCATCGAAGCTCAAGTTTCCGTTAACCACAACGAGTCTAACAGGTAAAATGCTACCTTGCTCAAACAAATCAAAGCTCCCTATTTTGCTGGGTACAGATCTGACGTGCGCGTCTGAAAGCAACAAAACCACGTTTTCAGCGATGCCGGATTGTCAAACCACACTGATTTCAATAAGAAGACGCCTATCACTGCGAGATATGGTGGTGACACCTGATCGTGTCCCCAAGTTCACTATTCCTCCCCTGGGTCCACTCAGGACAAGCCGTCGAACAGGCACGAGTGATCTTGAGAGATCCGAGGAAGGATCCACTAGCACGCCTCATCGCTATACCGTGCCATGCTTGTCACATGCCCCGCTTTCCCGTTGCCTACATTACCACCACCTCTCCGGACCAACTTTGGAGCCTCAAAACGTGGTTAACGAGGACCTGTCGGACCCAGTGACCCGGGCTGCAATGTCCCTTCCACACCTTCCAAAAGTCACGACTCCTTACGGCTTTCTTACCCTGGGAGAGAGCCCATGCGTTTGGCGACGAGAGTCGCTGTTTTTTGAAGATGAGACACCATGCTCTTGCACTTTTGTGCAGGGTAAAGACGGACATTTACAGACATGTGCATCACCATCGTCGTTACCTCGGATCAAGCCGTTCCCTCTCTCAAATTTAGGCAATCATCCCCGGACGAGAAGAACCGTGCGCCTGCAGCCCCGGCACGAGACGACTTCCCTCAATATTGATCCGCATCAATCTAAAATTCACTGGCAAGGCTTGCATCCTACCGTCGATCCTCGCGTCTCCACCGTCCCAGCCTCAACTTCGCTGGGGAGAGGAAGACTAAAGTTGCTGCTGAAGAAACGATTAACCGCCATGCGGACACAAAAATCCGCAAAAACATTGCTCCAGTAAAACATTCAAAACATTCTTGAAAGTGGTTTAATAAAAAGTTGACCAAATGTCACCGCGATGTTGTCTTCAATTATAAAACCTTTTTCCCCCTGTTCGTTCTAGAAAACGACTGGATACTTTTAAATTCTGTAGTAATAACAGATTTTCTACAGTCTCTCAACATTGTCAGGCTGGAACGGTCACTTCGTAGTACCTAGGCTCAAGTTAAAAGTTGATTTGTGAGAAACAGCGTATTACATATTTTTTTAAAGATAAAGTCGTTTCCTTATCACTTAATGGTAGGCTCATATCCAATAACCTGTTTACTAATTTCTATATATAAATGCCAATAAAGAACACAGGAGTGCAAAGTGTCAGCTCCCTTGTTCATTTGAATTACTCAAGGGAGCTGATTTAACAGCAATTTAATGTCTGAAAATTAAAAATTGATTTCCCCAACCTATTCTATTCGTATTCATTATTACAAGCAACATTAGGATCTGCTGTATAGAAAAATTCTAATAATTTATTTCTTGTCTTGTAATTTTTGTCTATTGGATCATCACATATATAATTTTTCTGCCAATGCTTGCATTCCGAAACTTTCAGACTAGATAATTAGGGAGAATTCTCCCTCCAATTCCTACATAAGATAACTGGCAGCAAACCTGGAATCACGGAGGGAGAGCTATTTGTAATTGAGGTGTGCCAAGTAGTTCATATACCCATTAATAAAAGAGTGTCACCCGCATTGAATAACATGGAGGACTTAAGGACATTGCCATTGCCCGAATCCCAATGTCCCCTCCCATGTTGCTCTCTACAGTATTTGATATGATCCCATAAACACAAACATCCCAAATCACTTACAGAACTGGATTTGTCACGGCTGTCACGTTAACCATTGCATACTGCTGATGCATTTACAATGTCATTATCTAGTTTAAAATTCATTTGAAAGGAGTCTGGGAGAGTCCATTTTCCAGTCCTGACTTAGTAATGATGAGGTTTTAACGATCCCCAGACTTAAAGACAGTACATCTCAGTATGAGAGGTTGGCTCAGAGGGCAGTTTAGTGACACATTTTCATAGTCGCCTCAGGTAATAGTTGTACAATCCATTAATAAGACGGAAACCCTGAGCCAGTCAGTCCATTCTATCTGTCAAGACAGTCTGAGCCACAACGACAGTAGTTCTTTTTTTTTGTATATCATTTTGTATACTCTCCCTGCCATATCTACTACTCTACACAGCAGGCACTTTGCCAGTGATAGTAAAATCTGAGTGGGAGCCCTGCCTCTTGCAGCAGGCGTGTCTCTGGGGCAGGAGCTCCTCATTGGAGCACAATAAGGCAGAGGGCGTGTCTCCCGTGATATCACAACGGCAGTCGGGGCTGGATGGTCAGTCCCGAGCCCACCGCAGATGAGTCTTTCCTCTTCCGTTTGGGGGATTTGGGCTTGGCGTCGTCCTCCTCCTCCTGCAATTCAAAAAAGACGTAAGGGTAAGTGAACACAGCAAGTTTCACATCGTCGGAATGAACACTGACATATAGATTACGCTGGACACCGTGTTTTCAGCAGACAGACGAACAGACAGAAACACGAGACTGACGGAGGCACTACAAGGAGGTGCTCTCCCCTTCGTCGCTGGCTGGGCGGTGCCACCCCTTTCCGGGACCGCAGGGACGACACCGGTGCCCTGCGGCGCGATTTGAGTGGCTTGGAGAAAGAGTCCTCAAACTCCACCACCAATGAGAAAAGACCGCCAAACCTATTAAGACAGAGGAGACCGCTTTCAGGATACACCCATCACGATACAGTCATTTCTCTTTTGGAACGATCCTTTTTGCATGTATAATTGGCTGACACCTAACTTGCTTAATGATTTGTAAAAAGGACAGCAGATTTTAAAATAAAGAAATAAATAACACATTTGAGAATATGACTCACACATTTTTTAACTGCAGCATGATCTTAAAATGAATACTTTGGAATTGTTTTGCCTGATTCACAGAATTTTTCTGACTGCCTTTGACTGAATCATTGTTATCCATACACATTTTCAATGCCAGATGTTTTCTGCTATAACTAAGAAATTAATGTTTGTCCGAGTCAGCGACCTCATCTTAGGGGCCTCTTCACAGCTGGCCTGGACATACTGCAAGGCCTGTAAAATTGGAGTCTGGGTGAAGACTGGGGGATAGAGGGGAACGGAGTTAAAACACCTCAGAGCCGTTTTCACACAGCTAGTCCGAGCACAGTGAATCTGTTTGCCTCGTGGCTCTGCAGTGCGTCCTAAAGACTCACAGTTGTGCTTGGTGTAAATAAGGTTGAGCCACAAGTTGTCCATGTGCTCCAGTGTGTCCACGTGTTGTTAATACAACGTTGAGTTCATTTTTTTCTCTCTATTGAAAAGCTCTTTGATTAGAGTGGAAGTCTCCTGTGGCCCACTTACCTTTCTTTATGTAACTGCTGTACCTTTTCTCTTAATGTCTCATCCAATTGGCCCACAAAGGGTGTGATGTTAGCTGGCTCATTTATAACTGCCTCTTTGATTGGGTGAAACCTGAACTCTCGCTTTTTGGCTTGAAAAAATATTGATAAGAGTTTCTTGATTCATTTGTACTCCTCCAGTGGGTAAATAAAATGACCAAACAGATGTGGTAGTGACAAAAATGTATTGTTAACACAACTTGATTCAATGAATGCATTATGTACAATTGTAGATTATAAAATATATTTGCCGTTGATCGTTGACAAATACTGACCGAGTGCCAGTGTTACTTCACCTGTACACACCCGGACACTGAGAAGAATTACATTTTTAGGACACTCCTTCCTACCCTTGTTGTTAAGCTCTTCCTCATCATCACTGAAGGTTGCCTCGGTGTTGTCATAGCAACTGTCCTCCTTGTCCATAACATGATTCTCCATCTCCAAGGAAACAGACTCCTCCATTTTCGCTGTACAACCAGGGGCAAAGTTGAGTTCCAGAATACGAAAAGTAAACAAACGAACAGACTTTACATGCAAAAAAAAACGACATACAAAAACTACGCCCTGACCAATTAACCAAATACTTCCGCAGATGGCTTTTTCCATTCCTGGCCACACACATTGTTTTCCTTGCCTGCTAACGCAAGCCGGCTAAAATAATAGCGCTTGTGACGCATATAAGCACTTAGTAGTTGGGGTGAAGCTACACAAACAACACGTGGAACTCTCACTCTCGACTGGTATCTTTCAATACGGACCTCAGTTCCCAGTCCCAGCTTGGGGTTGTCAAACAGTGGGACCAGGTGGCTGCAGCAGGCAGGGGAGACGGAGCATGTAAAGATGATGATGATGAAAACACTTAGTGGCAAAGACTGTCCCAGCTTTTAGCATGTCGCTTCCACATCTTCATGTGCAAATGTTCATCTTGCAGCACAATTAATTCATTAACCAAAACGTTGTTGAATGGACAAATTACATTATTGGTAGTTTGCCAAAAGAGTAATAGTTTATTAATTTAAATAACCTAATTCGGCAGACACTTTATCCAAAGTGACTTACATGGCAATCAAAGCAAAATACATTCGGTTACAAAAGGGATCCTTCAACAGTAGCATAACAGTAAAATAGCATACACAGTTACAAGTACTTTCCATAGACCATACATTTATATTAAGACACTGCAATATGTTATTGCCAGTCCAAATGGTTAAACATAATTTCAACAAACAATTAGTTAAAATTTTGAAAACTTTTGAAGACATTTTTTGGGAAAGTCATTATGCAATGAAGGTTACAAAAGGAGTACTACCATACGGGTATCAAGATGGCTCCAAGACCATCACAACACAGATCACATGGGCAGAAACACAGCAACACATCAGTCACATACACACAGAAACAGCAACACGTCATCCATACACACACACACACACACACACACACACACACACACAGACACAGCAACACATCATACACATACTCGAGACAGAAATTAGCCAACAACATGACAATGAAGAAACAACAAAAAGTGGATGAAATAGGGGCAAAGCGTCCTGTCAGATTTATTGGCGTCTGACAGAGTGTCCTGCCAGATATGGTGGTTAATTTTAACATGCACGCATTTCCTTCAGAATACTGCTGACTGTCATCACTTAAAAACTTATAGTTATGAATGTCAGTACACTGAAGAGTTTACACTTTACCTATATTATATGTACTCAGCTTGCTTTTTACTGAAGAACACAACAACGTGCACCCACTGGGACTCGAATATACAACTGTGGTCTTTGAGTAACATATCCAAGGTTAAAAGACAAGCCTGTGGCTACATGAAGCATTAACTTTCACGTGTGTTAAGACTTGTTAACTTGGTGGGGTTAGTCAAGGTTCTGAAATTGGCACATGGGTACTACCTGTTTAAAGCCTCTAGGTATACGAGAATAAATAAGCTTACACATCAGACATAAGGCCAGTAGACCAATAACAATAACAGAAAAATGTACCATTTAAAACTTAAAGTCAACATGGTTTCCAAATCTGGTATGCGCTGATCTGGGAAAACTGACACGATGACTGCTCACACGAAACCTGTGCACATTTTTAAAAGCCTGCGTCAAAAATCGTTTACCTCTTCCAGCTCATCTTTCGCGTCAGTCGTAGACACCAGTAACCGACCGTGCCGTTTGCACTTAACCGTTGACGGCTCCATCGGCTCTTGCTCGTTTTTTTTTACCTGGCCCCAGTGGACTTGATTTGCTATTATTTGTTACTGTACTGGAGTAACTGATATATTTTAATTGTGTGGTGTAATGTCTGTCGTATTTATCCGTTTACCCGTCTAGGTTTCGCAGTCTGCGCCCCACACTAGGTGCTTGTAAACAAGATGTGGACACCTTTCACTCATTCCATTGCTCTACAACAACAAACTACGTTCCGTTCCAGAGGCCATGCGTTGGCCTAGCCGAAACGGTGTGGGATAAACCAGAAAAGGACGCTAAGAGGTGTGGGCAAGGCATCCAATCATCGGGGTTTCTGTGTGGAATGACGTAGTTTTCAGCCAATAGAAGTTTAATAATACACCGCTGTAAGTGCTGCTGTGTTGAAAAACCCCAATCAGGAATAACCTTTTCCCATAGACGACAGATGATAAATGGTTAGTTGAGTTCTACATTTATTGTACTTTAATCGACATTAAGTTTTTTTAAAAGTACTTTTGCTTTTCCCACTGTTTTTCTTTGCTCCATATACAAGACAAAAGTGCTTGTATTAATTTATATAAACATAACAGCGGTTGGTCCCGAGATAACAGCGAACTTCCACGTGGTTGCGCCATCGAGTTGACACTCACAACACCAATAGCAAAATACATTTTAAAAATTTTAAATATGAAATTCATATTTAAATTACAGTCATAGTTAAATAACTTGTTTTCTATTTTATTTACATAAAATATTGCGTGATACAAGTATATTTTAATGATTATTAGAAAATAACAGTGTGAAAATGTAGGCTATATAATTAAATTTTCAAAGAAAACATTGTAATTTTAAATTTTGTTTTTAATGATAACAATTAGCTTGAGTCCTGATGAGTCATAGTGAGCAAGTGCTCCCTGCACTGTTGTCTTGGGAACACAACCAGTCCCCGGGGTTTATATTGAGCACTTCCGCCAGAGTGAGATACCGGCCCGACAAAGTAATTTTGCTTTCTAAAAACCACACCAGAAATATTTCCTATCAGCTGTGTATTAATTTGTCACTATTGTGAATTTTGAGTATTTGTGCTTGTCTAATGCAAAATTATTTCACACAATAACATTTTGAATAAAACCAATAACAATAAGTGATTATAGATAATAAATCCTTTGTTTTAATTAGTCCATAGGTGATTTCACCTGGAAGAAAAGCAGTGACAGACAGTTTTATCAGAAAACTGAACCTACAGTACAATGTGTCTGTGCCTCATTAATTATCCACCCAGGGAGTCTTATCACGGCATTTAATTTTCCAACTCAATTCCAACCTCTAATTCACGGTTTA
>JAOVYW010014083.1:11472-37022 GCA_025775045.1 Hiodon tergisus | reverse complement strand
TGACCACACACAAAACCAGATACATAATATGTTTAAAAGGTGACCACACACAAAACCAGATACATAATATGTTTAAATGGAATGAGGTTCTATGCAGCCAAAATTCAAACCATCGTGCAAAGCATATAATGGCGGAAGAGTTTTTAGATGTCTGATCGATCACTGATGTAACTTCTTAAATCCACACTCAAGGTCTGCATTCTCCTCAAGCCACTCAAACTGTAAATATAGCTCCACTATATGGCTCACATTTCACCTGCACAAAACACCACATGCACGTTAAGACTTGACCATATCCACCGACTCTTATCCCCCACCATATCCAATGCACAGCACAGCAATACAGCGTATCATTACAAAAGTGGCACCCTATTCCTCTACAACGCTGGGCCACTGTTTGAAAAATGATGGTAAAGAATGGCCATCCGTGCATTACCAGATTAGCCTTTCCATGCCTTTTAATCAAACTCTCAAAGCCACTCTGTAAGGATAAACTCATCTGATTCTGTCCATCCAGGCAGTTTGACTCAACTCACTACGTCATACCTTCGAATTTACCTAGAAGGCAAAACAAACACAGCTCTCTGGAGAATCCCATTTTAAATAAGCACGTAAGAAATACCTTATGTAACAGCTTAAGCAAACTAAACTCCCCCATCACTTACAGGCAAGCTACATTAAATGCACATTACTCTGCATAAAGCATTTACATGAATAACCATTCTGACACTGAAAGCAAATTTATTTGATCAAAGTTCCATTGAGGAAATGGGGATGTTTTGGCAGGGTTCCTTGATAACACCGTAAAAAAAAAAAAATTGTACTATGGAGACTTTCAGAAGTAATAAAAAAAATGTCGGTAATTAAACCCACCATCTTAGTTACTCTGAATTTGACTCCCTGGAGCACAGCAGACACCATTCCAGACTAAATCAATAAAACGACATTCAGGCACGTAACGGGTTCCCCACACAGGCTCTCACCATAGAAGTGTCCGAACCCCATGCTGATGGCAATGACCAGGGCCAGTAAGATGCACTTGTTGAGGGTGCTGCTGGCATGACCCCGTGCAGGAGCAGGGACGGGGACTCCCTGCGCCTCCTGCTGCCGCTCCTCCTCCGAGGGAGGCTGCAGGTCCTCAGTCTCGGATGTGGTGGACGTGCTCCTCCTCCCCTTGCGCCTCCGCAGGGTGGGACTGGGCTGCTCCACTAACTCGTCTTCACTGCTGCTGGAGTCTGCCACAGGGGGCGCCGCCGGGAAAACTGCCGAGTTCCAGCGCAAACACAAGCACACACAATCACAGATGAACAAGTCGTTGTCACCAACAAAGACCGACCGTGCCAGCACCCTTACAACCCCCCCCACACACCCCAAAATGAGTCACTGGGTTAGAAGCAGATGCACCACAATCTGCATTTGCCATAACAGGCAAATGTCACTCAAGGAATTAGGGTAAAAGGTTAGCATATGTAAAACCATCCCCGTGCCAACAACATGGTTTTGTTGTGTTTCTGAAGACCGTGTTTCATTTTTCATTCATTTGCCTTCATGATTTTTTTTTTTTTTTTAAATAGAACTATAGATTCTGGAATAATCTCCTCACCAAGCAAGGCTAACGATTAACTAAAACGACCACATGTGCTAATACAAACTTAGATTGCCATGGCCAAATACAAACTTGGCTGTTGTGACAGCTACTGTGATAAAAGACTGCTAAATTTAGCAGGCTATGTATCAAAATGAGTTTAACTGGAAAACACTCCTGTAAACTCTGATATGAAGCCCACACCATCCTTGACTTTCAGAACAGGGTATTCCCTGCATCTGCTGCTCCTGTCATCTAGTTGCCCCCTTAAATCCCTCGACGTAGAGAACCAGTCACATGTAGACTTCCACCATAATCAACTAATTTCAACTGTGTTTGAGATTTATATCACAAAATAAAGAATGTGTACAGCTATTAAAATTATTATTAAGCAGGGAATGTGGTAGTTGTGTGTGGAGTTAAACATTAAAACAATGTTTAACGGTAGAAAGAATGAAACGCAACAAACCAGTTCTGCGAGATCAAACCAGGAGTGGACTGAAGGTTCACTGGGCCCTGGCAGCATTTTATCAGGGACCCTGCATGCCGCGGCTATATTGGGCAAGTCAAGCATACTATCAAATTCACTTCACTTCACTTCAGTCAACCTGAAAAAGAACGACTGCCAGACAGATGCCCTTTCAAACAGTTGCCCAAGTATCTGAGAGACTCTGGACACGTCCAATGGGTCAGCTGCTTTCAAAACGAAGAGTGGGATCGAATTAAGCCCTACGTGGATTTTCAAAGGATCCATCTTCTATCCCATTGCAAGTGGCATACAGTGGTCACTGTGGATTATTATACTGCTGGTTAGCAGAGAAAGGCTCGCTGGCTGAGAAAGAGAAAGGATGCTTTTAGAGCAGGATGCTAAACGGACGCAGGCTTACGAGCCGGCTCGGCAGAGCTGAAGGTATACTGGCTGCTGGAAGACGTGCCCAGGTAGAGCTCCTCGCCGCTGACCGCCTCCTCCTCAGCGTCAGCCCGCTCTTCCCATGAGCCCAGCCCGCGGGACTGCTCCAGGGTGACGATGTCCGAGTGATCGCTGGAGGAGCACAGCGTCACCTGCTCGTTCATGGTCACCTCTTCAACAGCCTGAGAATGGGGGGGGAAGAGAGAGAGAGAGAGAACGCTCACCTCTGAGAAGTTCACCTTGCTGTTCTGGGAGAAAAAAAATTAAAATAAGGCAGAACTCACAGAACCCTTTTTCACCATCATGCCAGAACGCTCTGTTCCGTACTGTAGATTGATGCACTTGGTTTTCCACTGCTAGCAAATAACATAAATTTGGAGTTCAACCCCTTTTGTTAATTTTTCCTTTACATCTCATTGTTTTATCTCTTCACTGCTTGGGAGTCTGCGTACAGTAAATAATGTGGGGGAAACACTGATTTTGAACACTATTTGTAGAGAAACGTCCATAGACTTTGTCTGCTGACCAAACAGGCAAATTACCACTATCCATTTTCATTTTCCCAACCAAAACCACCAAATGCACAACAAAATCAACTATGATAAATCTACATATATCTTGGGATGTTTTTCAAGTTTGGTTACACTACCAACAAAGATAAGACAGTCGCAGACAGTTAATTACATTTACATCCATGTAAAGTTTTCTAAGCAAACATTAGGCAGGATCAGCATCTGAATTCACATGAAAAAAACTTCCTGGTGGCCAGCATGTTTTCTCGCAGGCTGCGGTTTGATTGCATCACATAAAATTTCATCACTCCCCCCCTCGAGAACACTTTTAGTTTTTTGGCACGATATACCAAACGGCGCTGGTTACCATACCCCGGTGCCAACAAAGGTATGTGAGAGAACGGAACAGTAGTCGCCAGGCAACTGCAGGTTTTCATTCAGCTTTTGTATATAGTGTTTGACAAAGATATGTGTATGTTATTGCCATAAATTTTAATCATAATCACTATTGTTAAAATACACTGTTGTTGTTGTTATTATTATTTTACCTCAGAAATATCTTCAGTCTCTTCTAACGTTTCCTCTTTTAGGGTGGCATCAAGTGAGTGGTCAGTCATCTCTTCATTACTCTTAACTAAGAAAAAATAAATAAAATAATTTAAAACTTGTAGAATGTTTGTGTAAAAAAAAGAAAAAGAATGTCAGTATGTGCAGTTAACTGTACATCAGTTGTGTAGGAGACCATAAGGCCTAATCTTGTGCAAGTATTTTTTGCAAATCCTACTGATTTATAGAAACTCTTTGCATGTTATGACCCATCTGAACTTAATTACTCCTAATTAATGAACACAGAACCACAGTGAGTCTGCATTGACAGGCTAAAGGTACCAACCAGGAAAGGCATCTTGTTCCTCCTGCATTGTCACAGGAGGGGGACTGGCAATTTCAGGTCCACCGTCTTGTCCATTATCTGGTCCCAGGGTCTCAATGTCAGAACCCTTACAATTGAAATACAGAAAATAATCTTACTTTTTATTTATTTTTAAAAACCATATTGAGCGAGTCAGAAATCTTGTAAAGTTCGCCCTACGACAGCTGGGTCAAAGCATTTACAATTTACTGAGCAAATCATTTTTATACCCACACATATTCAAAGACAACAGAAGACAATGTATCTTGGGGGAATAAAATAGCCCAGTATATAAGCGTCAGTATTTCCTACATATATGAAAAATAAAGTATTTTTTAAAATGCAAAGCCACAAAAAACTGCAAAAAAAAAATAAACAAAACAATAATATTGAACAAACCTAAGCTAGAAAAATATACAATTACCCATATTTACTTAAAAATAGGCATGCACTAATGGCAGCGCAGTCCAACACAGCAGCAATTACGCCAGATGTAAAGAATCTCTTTTTGGCTTAGCACAACATGTAAAATGTGCAACGCTTTACTGCCTACGTATACCATTTAGGGATTTCATCAGTCAACACACAAAGCACACAATGTGTGGGAGTCTGAGGCTCTTTGAGAGCAGTTCGACAAAAAAAAAGAAGTTATTCATTAATAGCCAAATTGCTTCTTTTTTGTGTTCAATTTGACAACGCAGAGACTTACCTCATTACTTATGATGGTCCAACCACAAGAGGACTCGGTGTCACTTGAGCTGTCCGACATCTTGACACCAGCTGGTAAATAAAGTAGTCAGGCTGAACTAGAGAGGCTAATCCATGCAATGATAATCACTCAGATGACTTACACAGAATGTCATTTTAAGAGAAAATGCAACAGGAAAGGTAACCCGAAGAGGTTTCATTTTGCACAAAGCTCTCAGAGGAGAAGCTATTCGGCCTACATACTTAACATACCTGCAGAGCTCCCAGTCCAAACCAGTAAATGCAGTCTAAACGTTGTTGGAAACAAGAATGCAATCGCTTGTGTGACTTAGCTTAATTTAAAAGCGACCTGATCAAACTTGGTGACGTTGTCTAAAATCAGTCCACTCTTATTAAAATGCATACTCTATATATTTTTAGATAAATATATACTATACAACACCCCCGGCGTTTAACGGAGTGGGAGGCTTGGAAGACTTCATTGGGTCACCAAGAATAAATTAACGAGTTTACTGCAAATGACAACACCTTACCCCATATAAACGAATAGTGTATGCTGCAGAAACCTGCACTGCGCCTTTGTCTCTCCTTTTGGCCTAATCGAAACACTGTGAGCTTGGCTTAGATTCTCTCAATATAAATGTCGACAATACAAGTATTTGTCATGCTACCAACGAATTCCCAAGCAAATCATGTCACTTGACTGCATTCGGAATAACCGACTGTCAACACCACGGGCAGCAAAACAGCTGGATCAAAATCGACAAAGAGCTAGTTAGCTAGGTATACAGACGATATCAACATTGTTGGAGATAATTACATATTTCTTACTTAGTAGATGTGACGAGCAAATAAGAGGTTTACCTTGAATTTTTTATTTATTTATCCAGTGTATAACGATAGCGGGAGTTAGCAATTAAATTTACTCGTAAAACAATACTTGTTATCTACAGTCGCGACTGCGCCTTCATAACTTCATCATCATCAACAACAACAACACGGACGTTTCACTAGGAAAATAAACCATGCATATAAATAAAGGTGGATGGGAACAGTAGTGTTTTCCACATCCAGCTTACCATTAGTCTTCGATCCTTTACTGACTCGCACACTACATATCCCGTGATCTCATTGGTAACTATTCTCACTGGGTGGTACGTAACCGTTTTCATCCCCCAATGACTGATCTGTTATACATCCAACCATATACCGTTGTTAGGGTAGTAGACCCACAACAAAAAAGTTTTCGATTTACATCTCAGCGTTTTAATACGAATTTTGTCAAGCGATGTACTATGCGTAATTTAATTTCTTGTTTTTGGAATTAACTCTTTGTTGACTTATATACCTAGCAACAGTATTTCAACCAGGTAAGTAAGACAATTATTATGAAGTAATTCTGGAGCAATTACTAGATTGACGTTTACCTATTGTATTATGACTGTTTGTATTACCGAGTTTTAATAGTAATTAACTTGTCGTATAAGTAACATACTCTGTGGTAACGAGCAAACAATAACAAACTGCCATGTCCAGATATAGTAATGTACTGGCTTTTTATTTTAGCGGTGGTAGTACGTTAGACACCACGCTAAAGTAAGAATTGTACTAGTTAGGCAGCCATATTTATTATAAGTTTGCTTAGTTGTTTTATCAAAATTACACTCAAATTAAATGTGTCTCTCTGTTATAAAGGTGACCGCAAACACTTCAAAAAGCGATGTCTGAAGCGGCTGAATCGAGCCCCGGTGACCGTGGCCGATTCCCGTGTGCAAATCCTGGCAACCCCGTGTTTTCGTGCATGGTAAAACCAGTGTGTAAATCTACATCAACGGCGCCGTGGACCAAAACAGAAAACCCTTTCTACAAGACAACCTCTGGCGAATATGGAGTCCTTCCACCAACGTTTGAAACTGCGCCCTGTACCTACCACCCGATGTCTCAGACATTTTCCGAGCAACTCGGAAAGTGTGGGATGTATCGGGATAACTCATTCAACACAAGTTTAGATAGAAGCAGAGTGTATGACTGTCCTAATTTGCACAACACTCTCTGAGTACCAAGTAACTCTGAATGGAAATTTACTGTTGCCTTATTTGTTTTGACTAACATTTAATTCATTCAATAAAAAATAACTTAATTTCTGAAACCATGGTTATATAATGATTCTACTTTTTTTACTACTGTCATTGATAATGAAGGAAATTGTCGTTAATATAGATCATACGTATGTTTATTGATTTAAAAGCTGACATGTTGATACACTGATTACAGTAAATTATACAGAAAAATCTCACAGCAACAAAACCAACAAAATGTTACAATTGGTCAAATTTAAAATAAGGTTAGAGTGTTGGTTTTGAAGTCAGTTTTTTTTTTGCAGAGTGTGTTCCTTACAGTTTAATGTAAAATAGCGTGAAAGGATACGGCCTACGTTTTCTTCTGGACGTCAGAAGTACCAGAACCGCTCCCTTGAATAATCTGTCTTATCTTTTGTGCATCTGACTGTACTGCTTTATCGTGAGGGTCAATCTTCAGAGCTGCTTGGTAATCCTGGAGACCTTTGAAAATATTTGAAAGTAACTAAATGCAGAGAAATTTTAACATTTTACATTATTTACGTTATTTTAATATTCTCAAATAATATTTCCTTTCTTGGTACAAGGAGGTTACTGTAAAATACAATAAAAATCTTATATCTGTAAAGCATATGAAACGTGTAACAGTAGTCGTTTTCTAAGCTACACAGTGGCCTAATTCTCAAATTCACAAGTCACCAACCCGGAGCAGGTTAGTAGGCAGTTGGTAAAACAGAACATGCTGCCCCAAACACAGATCATGAAAGTCAATGACAACAGTCTGATAATTATACTTAACTAGCAACCGAAAGGATGTGCTCCTGTCATTAAATTATGCTTGTGATGCTTTCTGTTTTTTCCCTACTCTTTTCTTGCATAATAAAGAAGTCTGAAGTGAACTGAGGCTGGCAGAGAGAAACAAGAGCAGAGATTTACATGTTTTGGTGTGATGCATACCCTCTGCGTATAGTTCCAGTTCACAAAAAGCTGTGCCTCTTCTCAGATAGGCTTTCATTCTGGCATCTGCATTGTCAGCAACAGCCGGTGTCAATAAATCCAGTGCCTGCAGAATTCGATTTATTTATTTTAACTTTCTTGAGGTGACATTTGTGTGACATTTTTGAATGCTGCTTTTACTAAGAAAGGAGTATATAGAGAAATAAAATACACGTATTCACGTGTTACTAGATTCTCGTGTTACCTCAACCATTATGCTTTAAAGGGAGAGGAAATGCAAGAGACCAGATAAATTATTCAACACAAAAACCGCTCACCTGAGAAGAATCTTCTATCACTTTGTGTAAGTTTTTTAGTTTGAGGTGACAGGCGGCACGATTTAAGTACAAGGTAGGTATCTTCCTGTTGAGCTGAATGGCAAGGTTGTAAGCATTGACAGCTGCAAGGTAGCTACCCGTGGCAAACAATTTGCTGGAGAAAAAATAAAGGTATTTATTGATGAAAGCGGTGCACTGTGGTTTTTAAAAAGCCGATTTTGACAAGGGAATAACTTCCAAACTTACTTTCCCTTTTCCTTTAGCCATTCAGGATTCCTCTCGTCGTCCCTCAGGTCCTTCAGTTCCGGCACATCTGTGCTGACAGCACGCCTGGCATCAGCCTGCTTTTTAAGCCACTTAGTCGAGCCGAACCAGGTGCGTGAGATCCGTTTGTTATGAAAGGCACATGCTTCATACGCATTTCAAATTTGAATTACACTGAGATGTGGCTCTTTCAGTTTGCTTAACCTTAATCTGAGTGAATTTACCCAATGAAACACACAATAGTACAGTTGAAAAACAGAAAAAACACATATAATCCTTACATCCTCTTCTTCAGCAATTCTTGATTCTCGCAGAGCTGTTGGAAACACTCGTGGGGTGAATTGGATTTTGATAGTACCTGAGGATCTTGGAGGTGGCAATGATTTCTGTTTTTGTTTGATGGAATTGTTTTTCCAATCTGTGTTAAAAGACAGATATTCATTATATTCATTATACAGAGAGAAAACGAAATGGCATCTAGTCTAAAAATTGTATTTACATTTTTATTTTTCTAAACACTCCTGGTTCTTTTGAGTCGCATTTGATTTACCGCATTTGACAGTGTCCTTTGTTTCTACTATCATCGATGTTTGAGTACATTTTGGTTGGTGGTCTTCCACCACTGTCTGCAACTGTAGTGTCTGTTCATCTGGGTTCTCTGCCTGTTGTCTCTGTTTCAGCTTCCATGCCTCCAGGTCAGTGGTGGCTTTCTCACGTTCCTCCTCTTTCATTTTCTCAATCTTAGTTCTGACTTCTTCCTCCATCTGATTTATTATAAGAGACCTCCAAAATAAGTGCCCTTGGATTTCACAGCTAGATGGCTTCAGCAGTAACTTTAGTATGCAAGACCACCATTAAACTCAAACAAAGCAGAGGGAAATATTACATGCCTACTTCAGAGGAAGAGCATTCATTTAACACAAGCAAATTACACGATTTTTCTGTTTATTTCTAATCCTAAAAGGAAATAAGGGATGGTTTTACCTTCATCATTGTCTCCAGTGTATATTTCTTCTCGGCTTGTTTTTGCGTAGCTTTAGCCTTTAACTCGGCGGCAGACTTTTCGTGTGCTTTTAATAAGGCTCTCTCTCTGATCTCTCTCAATGTCTCTTTGTCACCTGGGATAATACAGATAACAGGTAACATAATGAAAACCACTTTCAAATATAACCCGACGTATTTAACTCGTCACGTTCAAAAGAGATTACATTTATTTTTATCCATCTGCAAAAAAAAAAGCAAAAAAACACTGAGAATGTATTATGTTGCATAAGAATTGATGGTACAATACCGTTTTTTATCGTAAGTTGTTCCCACATTCCCTCATTCTTTTTGTGTAAGGTAAATACAGCAATGCCGTTTCCAATTTTAGCGACGCTTCTGTCATCATCAATAAGTTCAAAGAGAAAGACTTCAAATAAAAAAGGTGAAAAATTAACCTGAAAAAAGAATAAGCCTTTTAAAACATAAACTTAAAAGCAAGATATGAAAATACGTACATAAGCAATACAAACTGGATAACTACTGGTGCTGGATTGATATGGTAACATCCGAAATGTTAGTATAATCTTTACCTTCAGATATTCGTCTGTGACAAATACGTCTATTTTCCTCGCCGCGATTCCCTTTAAGGGGACGCATATGTACACCGTTGATTTCGTCTGCGTCCATGAGTAATCTTTGACAATCAAAGGCATTTTTAGAATCAAAAAGTCCAAAGAAAGTACGAGCGAACCGTTACTACACACGCTGTCGCGGTTGCTATGGGAATTTAATAAACCATTTCCGCTAACGCAACGTACTCCCTTATTTCAACTTCCTGTTTTAACGTTAAAGGAGCTGATCAGCCTAAACGTATAACTGGTGTAAGTGACCATCAAAGTTAGTAACACAATTCTATGTAGAGCATTAGACGTTTTAACACTTTTGATTTTGCTAATGGATAATATACATCATATTTACTAACCAGAAAATAGTACCTAATGTTCAATGTAACCGACCCAATAAAACATTTAAAAGTTTTATTTACCACAAAATTTCATGCAGAGTAGAGCAAAGTTTAAATAACTTTACAATATATTTGAAGTACTGAGACTTTAGTGGTACATATTTAACATATTTTTACTAAGAGCTTAATTTGCAAAGGACAAATGTATATGTACATGCTTTTCATTAGGAGGAAAAAGTTGTAAAAGCTCATATGAATCACATTAGCGGATAAAAAGTAAAACCCTTCAGATTACACAAATAAAGCACTGTGAGTACCTTAATTATACTTTAGAAAAAACTCTCTGCACGATTACAAAATCAAATTATGTTGTGTAGAACATAAAAACGATTTTCAAATGTTGCAAATATATTCTGTATACATTCAATACTTGTAATGAAACAATCTCACTACATATTTGATAAGAAACATTTCTTAAATGACAGATTGTACCAGCCATTCAAGGGAAATGCAGTGGGCTAAATTAGAGGGAAGGGACAAAGGATACCTTTTACACTACAACCACACAACCCAATTTCAACCATTGAGCACATTTAAGGCATATGGTGTCAACAGTCTTCTACAGTCAGAAATGTGCATACACATAAGCAACTGCAGTATTATTATACTGAATATTAAGAAACAACATGTAAATGAAAGACAGTTTCTTTTTAAAGTGACTCCGCTGGTATGGTTTTTGGAGATATAGTTAGTCCAATTAAAATATTAGCATTTTTAAATTAATTAAGGGACATAGAAAGCATACTGTAAAAATGTATCGTTAGAGAAAAAGTTTGAACACAAAGCATTTAGCTACATTATAAATGGAATATAAAGAAAGCATCCTATTGCAACACATCATCATAGGCCAATTAAACCCCTTCGCTGAACATGACTTATGATGAAACCTATGAAGCAGAATACAAATTTAAGCCTGTTTTAAAGGGTCTTGATAGAGATTTGGCATTTAACAATGAGTTTACTGCCAACTGAAATAACTTCAAACCAAAAACTCATCAACAACCACAAAAATGGTTAAAACTACATTCTAGTGTTCTGCATGAGTCAATTATTTCCCATAAATACATCGTAGAATGAAACTTGATACATTATTCAACGAGTATTGGACATACTAAATATTGACGTTTTGTCTGCTTTTTTAAGTTTTTTGACAAATATAATAATCAATTTACAATATTTTTAAATGTCTGATATCGCGGAACTGTATATTTTGAAACACAGCAACATTCAAAGAAATGCCCAAAAAAGACAATGCACCGTTTCCATAACATATTAAAATCAACTGATTATATAACCACTCATGTCACCTAGCACAGTAAAAAGACAGGGTTTAAATCTAATCCTATATACACCATGCTGGCTCCAATGTGACTAGCTTGGTGTCCATCCAACATTGGTCTTGCTTTCAGTGTGGTGTCCAATGGGATGATCCTTAGTTAACTGAAGAGCTAATGTAACCAAACCATTTAATACTACAAAGCAGTCGCCATAGCAACAACTAAATTATACAGTATTAGCGTAACCTTGAGTACACCAAATTTGGTTAGTGTTTCAGCTAGTGAGAAGCCCCAGAAACTCCCAGATATTAGTGGCTGGCTACACAGTCACAGTCAGTGGGCATGGATCAACGTCTTCCGAATTCCAAGTTGCTCATAATACGTGAACCGAAACGATTCCATTATGCACCTGTATTATAAATTAATAGGGTGTGTCCCATTTAATTTACTGTGATATTAAATCAGATGGTGTGGACTGCTTATCTAAACAGAGGAATCACACTACATTATTAGCATTATGTTCCAGGGGTCTGATTGGCTAGTTGCTCCCTGTCAATAACGCCACTGATAAATGATAAAATAAGCCCCTTATATAGTTATTTCAGAATCTCTTCTGTGGTTTTAACTAAAAAAAACATCCAACCCAATACACTTGGGTAACGTAACTACCAGGTACTAAAAGTAGCATCTTTACCTGTAGGAAGGCTGTTGGTTCCAAAACAAATTTTTAGAAATGTGTTGATGACTGGAATATGTGTCAGGCTATTGCGTTAATTATTGGGATCACACATTTAGAGAGTAGTTTTGCATTAGTTAAACTGGTAATAAACCCTCAATTCGCAACACAGTATACCCAAATTAAAGTAATAGAACAATGAATATATCACCGCATATACTGTATAAAGCCTAGAGATTTATTCATTTTGGCCATTGTTTTCGAAAAAACAAAAACAATACTTAATTAAAAAAAACACTATTAGATTAAATATATCAATGTTTTTACCCAGATATTTTTTTTTTCCTGCAAATCAGTCTTTTCCAGTACAAAAAGACGGAAGAATGATACTCCGGATCTTCACATTTTATGTGGAAAATAAAGAACTGCGTATAAAACAGCCTGTATTAACGTGTGGAGAGGGAAAGCATGAGGAATCCAAAGTGAAAGTGTAGAGAGGCCTAGCATATTCATTCTGGAAATCACTGGCTTCACCGTATACGCTTCCAACACACGTACATCCAATATCTGCCTCATATCATTCAAAATATGAACAGCATTAAAGTAAGATGCAATATAACTTCTTATTAATATTTGGATCGAGTCGTCTAATTAACATAACTTACCATTCAAAACAAATTTGAGCTTTCTTGCACTGAATAAATGAAACTATTGAATTGAATGACCATACTGGATATAAAACTAGTGCTTACACTCTGCAATGTAGTACTTCTATTTAGAAAACATCACTGTCCTTTTATTATAGCCATAGGCATAAGGTGCCGTGAATAATATACTTTCCGGAAGGGAATTGGGAGAGAACGAGGTATGGGAATTAGCCCAGAAGAATACAAAGCAGAATACAAAAAGAAACCATTTAAGTTGTCAGGGCACATCTGCTTACGGTATAATAGGTATGCAGTCAGGACTGCTTTTATGAAGCCAGAAAACCGTACCTACCACAAAGAAGACTTAAAAAAATAAGCAAACACCAAAAGGATTGACTCCCCAGGTCAAGCAAATCTAAAGGCAAGATTAAAGAAAGACCCCACAACTCAAGCCACTTGGTAAATTGTGAAATAAAGAAAGAAAAAAAAGGAAGAATGTTTAAAAGGCAAAATAGATAAACTCTGAAACACAAGAAGAATGAAGGAATCTCTGATGTCACTTGGGGACAGCTATCCCTCACTGTTGCTTACGGGCTGCCCTGACAGTTTCCTGCTCTCCGTGAGCTGCGCCCCTTTATCCTCCATGCACGCGTCGCAACCCCACACCGCCGATGCTTCTGCCGTCAAGAGGTTGTACGCCGTCTCAGTCATCCCCGTGCAAATCCTGTGAAACCATTTCTGACAAGAGGCCTCGCACATGATGGCTTCCTGGTCATCCTTTACTTCATTCAGACACATTCCGCATGGGTAGACAGGATCTGCAGAGGAGAGGCTTGGTCTGCTGCTGGTAGGCGTGGGCTTACTCCTGTCAGCACCTCCACCGCTGCTGCTACTGCTCCTCCTCCTCCTCCTTCTCCTCTCCAGGGAGGGCATCTCCTTGGGCCCACATTGCTGTGGAGAGTTTTTCAAAGTGATGCTATTGAGGGGGATAATGCCGTTGAGCTTGTCTGCGGCGTTAGAGCGGCGGCCTTCTTGACTAACAGAGGCGCGTCTGGGTTTTGGTTTCAGGTCGACAGCATTGTCCTGACCGACATTGTCCTCTGAGCTCTGGCCATGCTTTCGGGGAGACGTGTTTAAAGATACATTTTTGCTCATGGTTTCACATTCTTGTTTAGGCATGAGGGCACTTGACTGGCCAATGTTGTTCTGTTGCTGCATAAAACCGGGGCTGGACTCTGTACAAGTCCGCAATTGCAAATTGACATTGGCACTGCCCTCAAGTCCAAAACCTGGGCCTACGTCGGAATTTGTGCTTCTGTTCATATTATGTGTTGGTATCTGAGTGAAGTTGTCTCCAGACCCAGGCCTATAGGACTGACTGGGTGGTAGAGGCAAATTATTGCTGAACACCGGTTGGTTTCCATATGGGGGATATTCTTGATGACCATAGTGAAAGCCCGGAGGTCGACTGAATCCCATTGCCACTTGGTTCTGGGCAAATGGATGGAGCTGGTTTCGCATCTGGTATAGGTTGCCGTATGGAGAGGGCCCTCGAGGAGCCAAGTGGAGGGTCATCCTGTGAGGACCATAGCCGCTCAGGCCTGAGTAATGTGCGTGAGCAGAGTACAGGTTTCCCGGAGACACAGGCTTGAATGACGGCGTGTTGTAGCCGTCATCAAAAGGGTTGGATGCCACCAGATGATCGGCGCTTGGGTTAAGGGGCGGCGCATACTCAGAGAGCGGCGGAAATGAAGTCGCCTGACAAAACAGGAAACACGGTTCCAGTTACTGAACATAAACGCAGCAATTGGAAGTAAATGACAGGCTAGTTGTAAACGAAACAAGAACATCCGGCTGACTCTAACAACTCCTACAAGACAAGATTTTAGCTCATTTGTCATGTCAACAGCACATCGAATATTTAAGCTGGAGAGGATACTGAAAGTTGAGTTAGCATTCCGTCAACCCCCAGAGTGTTAAATATTCAACCATGCTGGACACATCAGAGCAGACTGGACTCGAATGCAGCTACCTGAGTATTTGACTTGCGCCTTTTCTTATCTGGGCTTCCCAGAAGCACACCCGGCCCTCCTAACCCGTCCAGCAGACCGTCTCCGCCTGTAAAATCATTTTGCAATACCTGTTAAAAATTCACAGTTCACTTTCTAAAATGAACAATAATTTTCATTGTTCAGTCTCAAAAAGGCCGTTTTTTTCGACCAGACATGCCGCTGGTGCACCGCAAATAGATACCAGTTTATATAATAAAATTAACAGATTTTTCTCATTCGGCGTTTTTAGAACAATTTTGTTCAAACCAAATGTTTATAGGTAAATTTAACATTCTGCATTTGACGCGAGCACTTGCATCGCAAAGTGCACTACTTAAGAAATGTTTAATCTGATCCAAAGAGTGTCGTTTAGTTCTCGCGTTTTGTCATTTGTCATGGAACTTGTGACGACACATCTGACAGCTGTGTTGTAAAAACTCAGCTGACCAGCAAAAATAGACGAGCAAACCAAGAGAACCCAGTCTTCTAACTTGTTAAACACAACACTCCTTGTCACAACATTGGCAACAGACCTCTAACTGGAAAAGCGCAACTTGTGGTTTTCCTCTGAACGACAATTTTAAAATTACGACCACAGATAGCTATAAAACTGTCAAATGGATAGCGATAAAACTTCACAACAGTTTCGCTATGAGAGCGTCCATTCCGATATGTATAACACGTACGGTGTTCGGGACTTTTTTTTTTAATGAACTTGCATACCTAGCTAGCTGTATGTACTCGAGTTGCAGTATGTCTATGAAATTTCGAGAACCCGCTGCCGTAAAGCTCCTTCTATTTTGAGAGTTTCATTCAATTCTTCAAAGGCCTTGAGGTAGGCCGACAAGCTCCTTCACAGTCGTAATTATGGTTGAGACTTGTTTGCAGCCTATCATGCCCCCAGACACTAACATACAACGCACGAGCGATCAAAAATAGCCAAAACGCACATTACCTCTGTTTCTTTTAAGGGATAACGTATCTTTATCCTGTTCTGTTGACATTACACGTTCGCTTACATGACTCAAATGGTCAAAAATAACTGTATTGTCATTATATTAAATGTTCGACAAAAGGTAAGAGCGATCGTCTTCTCTCGTCGCAGCAATCAGAGCTATCGCTGTATGGGCAGGGAAGCCGCAAGGGTTTGCAAAGTTTGGGAGGAGCGGACTGATTCAACTTGATATACAGTCACATGCGGTGAAATTGTAAAATCCCGGGGTGTTTGTCAATTATTTATCGAAATCGCATGTAATCGATGCCAGTGACGTATTTGTATTTTTAAGTTTTAAAAAACTGTATGTAAATGTCACAATACAGAAACCCCCTCCATATTAGCATGTGAGTTTGTCTGCAGTCCTCTTGTCTGATGTGGTGCCGCTCTCAGTCAGCGTGATGAACCGCTGATGTAACATTGCTACAAAGAGCAGCCTAATGAGACAGCTTGGCCTTATCTTCGTTTTGGGGAATGATTTTCATGTCATTTTCAGGTTTTATCTATAGACATACACCGCTAGCTTTCTAGCAAGCATACATTTTAGAGAAGTGTGTTTAATTGAGTCAAAACGTAAGGCATATAAATAACAAACGTCAATGTTGTTGTACGGTACAACGGATGTTCGGTTATTTGTCGATGATTTGCTAGGTACTAAACTTATATCTACTTGTAGTTATAGGCTAATGCAGTGGTTAAGTGGTTTGGTTGTGACTGAATGGTTTGAGTCATACCAGGTCATAGGTCCTGTACATCCTGTACATTACTTGAATTCCTCCAGAATCTTTCCTCTTGGGAAAATGTAAAATTTTAAACGAGTTAAAAATTGCTCTTGATGAGAGCAAATATCCCAGCACATCTGAACGCAAACTATACGGAATTACATGCCCAATGCCGGCTTTAAGAAGAGTCGTATTATTCTGTTAAATTTTCAAATTAGTTTAAGGGTTGGTGGGGTTCTTTGAGAACATCTATGAAGCCCAGGACATCCACAAGTCTTGAAAGATATTTTTACGGTAGTGTATGTCCTCTCCATTGGTCAAATGGTCTGCCTTTAACTACCGTTGAACAGCGACCTCTATCGATTTCTGGCGCCTGTAGGTTAGCAGTGACCGATATTTTTGGGGGATGTTAAATTTTATCATGCAAACTTGACCTGTGTAAAAATCATAGTGTTAGCTTTGGCGATAAATTAGCTTTAATTTGAAAGTTGTGTTTTCCAAGTTTGACTACTAAATTTTATTTAAACAATGGATTACACGTTTTTCTTTCACCATTATTTTTCCCGTATATATTGATATTTATGGATCAAAAGATTGGTAGATGGTAGATTGAATCTAATAAATAATTTTCTTTGGTGTGCATCCAACTATATACCTCACTACTATCATATTAGGTAGCAACCTACAATTTTTGTTTTTATTTGATTTGTGTAGTGACTTCACTCATATTAATGAATTAAATCTACACGAAAGGTAACCATTTTACTTATTTTTGTTTGCAGAAAACATAAGCCTAACTGGTTTAACTAAGTGAGGCATCTGACAATTCAGGTTTGTTTGTAGCATTGAAACAAGCATTGAAAATGTGTTATTCACCCATTTTATGGTAACACAATCATTTCAATTGTGGAGTCAAATGTTCAGTGTGGAAAAATGATGATGCATTGGGGTGCAGTGCAAGTCTCCCAGAGGGTCTGAGAACAACGTTTTTTTCTGGCTTATTTTTCCAGACATCGCATTCTTATGTAAGCTCTGTGAAGAACAAGAAGAACAACTGAGAAAATTCCAGAAAGATAATCCAGTTTTCGTGATTTTTTAATTAGATTTGTGTAGCATTTTTGGCATGAAGATTGAACATAGTATCAGAGACAAAAGCCTGCATTGGGAGGTGGTCTTTAAAAAAAAGAAAGACATATTAAAAACATTTAACAAAACATTAACAGACAGAATAGTAATTACTAGAGTTACATTCAAAACTGGAGACGTGTTGGCCTTTAGCTATGGCAACGGAGATGTGGGTTCCCCTGAGTTAAAACTGTATATAACCCACGATCGCCTCGCACTACTTCAGGAACTAACACAGCCTTTACAGAAAGTGTGGCTTTGGAGGTAGAGGAGAAGAATCGCACGTGGATTTACCATCCACGCCAAGCCACCAATTCATCCCTTTCATTTCACATGTCCAGAAAACAACAAACTCTAAAATATGACTAGAATACATTTTGCAGAATTCTGAAAAAATCTGTAGATCTACATCATTCTTTTTCAATTTCATTCATAACACTGTCCAATTCTAAGTGTTAGTATTCCATAGTGCTGGATCCAGCCATTTGTGTGGAAATTACGGTATACAGACCTTGGAAATAGTGAGGATATTTCGACACAAACAGGGTATCGTATTGACTCATCGTCACTAAAAATACTTAGGTAAATAAATATTCCTGTTTTCGAAATAACAGAGTTTAAAAAAAAAAGATAATTGAAAAGCATTTTATTGCTGCCAACGTAGCTGGATTCCAGTAACTAGCATTTAAGTGACGCAGAACACTACACCTGAAATGAAAAAAAAGCTTTAAAAAAATTGTAAAAACCCGTAAATCACATGGACTCAGTGGTTAAACTCGGCTTTTCAGACAAATGCTCATCTAATACATTTTTAAAGATATAGTTACATTTTTATCAAACATTTCAGGCATCTCAAGGTAAAACCAAAATTCAGTCAGTTCTTTCGTAACACTGGGCTGTAGATTTTGCCCCTCAAAAAGCAACATAGTAAAATATTTTCTCCTCCAGTGAGAAATAGTAAAAATAAGCATATAGAAAATTCAGTTTTTTTTTTTTTGTTGTTTTCCTAAATGATATAAGAATAAGACATTATTCTAAAAGCACTGATGGTGAACCACTCATCTTGGTTCGTGGTCTTGGAGACATCCTTATATTACAAACGAGAATAAAGCTTTTAAACATGGAAACTGATGAAACGCCATGCAAAGGCGAGACTCGATCTCTTGCAAATACACAACGGTGACCTAAAAATCTTTGGTTTACATTGTTTGCGTTTCAAAAGAAAGTAAAACTGATTGTGTCACCCTTCCCCAAGGGCTCTCCCTAAAATACTCTGAATCACTTAATGGAAAAGAAAGGACACACATATATCTTTTCTCGTTCGGCAACAATAGGGGCACACACGTGTGCAAGGCGTTCTAACAGCAGCAAATATGCAGATCCATGGGAACATGTGTTAGATCTTTGGTATGGTACAAGGAGCCCTCATCGTAGCATTCCCAGGACCAGCTAAAGAATTAAACCAAAACCAACTTAAGAAGCAAACAATTCTTTGGACAATAGCATCGGTCACCATTGCATATAAGCTATATACAAAAAAAGAAAAGAAAGAGTCACCCTAATAGGAAAGACAAGCGCTAAATTTGTGTTTCTAAACTAGTATAAAGTCTTGACTACTTCAAGAAACAAACCTAAGTAGGACGTGTGCTCAGTAGCACATCCACACCAGCAAAAATATATCTTTGGAGGTTAATAGTTTTTTTTTTTGGTGTATTTTTCCAATCTCCTCTCATTGGATGCATTCTTTACATTTTTAACAGTCATTCTACACACCTCTCCCATATACCCATGTAAGGTCCATTTTCACAATAATCAAACTTTGGTATCGGAGTCCAATTTTTTCTCCATCCACTGAAAGACCCCTTTTCGCATTAAGGCTGAATTTTTTTTTTTTTTTTTAATTTTTTTTTTTTTTAAAGCTTGTAAGGTTTGTCTTACTGTGGGCACATCAGTACAAGGAAATTTTTGGTAAATATTTCTCTCTATTTATAAAACAAACAAAAACCTGCCATTAAACAGCTAATGAAATGGAAATTTCCAAATGAAAACTCTTTTCATGTGGAGACTTAAACAAGGTTGTGAACCATCCAAAACCCTATCGATACATTCATATAAATCTACTGCTACCACCTCCAACAATAAAATAAAAAAATCAGCTCTAAGAAGATACCCTGTATGTCAACCATGTCGCCACACTCCAAACATGGCTACTCAAATGTTCTAAACCTTGTTCCCTGAGTCGAGAGAAATAATAACACTATATAATAACGTTTAAGAGGAGGTAGTGTAAAGCAAGAGGTTTTAAGGGCAACGACATATTAAAATACATTAACATATAAACAAACACAAACATTCATATCTGCCTGGGAGTTTCTGTGAGCGGGCCCGTGCGAACCTCAGACCTTTAAAAAAAATAAAACGCATCCTAACTGCAGAGCAAAGGCAAACCACTCAGCCACACAAACTCAGCTATAAAGTACCGAGCGCTCAATGCGGTTCTGAGAAAACCATGCGTCTTCCTGAGGCATAAATAAAGAATAACCTGAACGGGCAAAAAAAAAAAAAGCACAAAACTGCCCTTAAGAACACTAAAGACCACTGTGTTTAACCCATATGCTTGATCTGCAAGTACAAACCATTGGTCATAATTAATTCTCAAAAAACAAGAAAACCACTGGTATGCATTAGGAAGCTTATTCTTTCCCATGTGCATACCAGTTACTTTACTTAAAATATATTCTTTGAGGTTCTTAAGGAAGATGATGAAAACCCAAGGAACCAATCGTATTGACTCATCAGACAGACAGCATTGCCCTGGAGTGTTTTACTGAGGTAGTTCTACGTCGTCATGGAAATTAGAATTTTGGTTAATCATCGTGTCACAATTAGCTGAGTTAGTTTTGTATTGGGTGTTACCTGCAAATCCCATCTTATAAAAGGTCCTTTATCTTGCCATAAATAAAAAAAGAACAATTCCACAAGGGAATCTGTAGTTGTAAGAACTAAAAAGCAAAGCTTTAAGTGAACAATGCAGTGCCCTTACAATCCCTTCCTTTTCGACAAATTTAAAAAAACTGAAGACAGACACACACAAAACAAATCTGGTTCAGCAAACACAAATTATTGCTATCAGAAAGTATCTACTGTTACGCAAATGAAGAGCCCAATTATATAACTCAAAAGTAGTTATTAAATAAAGCAGAAGTTTACCATCAGGCAAACTGAGGTAGATAATAAGCAAAGAGGGGTTTTCTAACCCCTCTGCTCCAGTGATACACTCTCTTAAATAAAGTCAGAAACGTAAGTCATATTTCACATTTTTGACAATCTTTGGAAACATTCAAGGTGGGTGAGAATTTCTTAAACGAAAACACATTTAAAATAAAGAACAAATACGAAACACATTCACCAAAGAGAAAGACCCTGAACGAAATGTTGGTGTCGAAACCTCATTCTCCCAGGTATCTGTTTTTTGGGTTTCCTGCTCATAGTCCTTTTGAACAAGGGTGGGGTGGGGTGGGGTGGGGTGGGGTGAGTTGGGTTCCTGGGTTCTCGCACCCTTAGATAGAGAGAGAAGCTGTACAGGACTCCGGGGCGGTGAGGCTGTAATCCTGGGGTGTCTCCTCAGAGCCTCCCATTTCCACAATAAGATGTGGCTGTTCTCTGTCTGAAGCCAGGCCGTCCCTGGAGCCCGACGGGTGTTGGGGAATCAGAATGGAGGACAGGTTGGCCATCTCCGTCTCGTCATGGGAGTAGCGACCCGAGTCACCCGTCTCGTGGCTCCCCTCGCTGTTTTGGGAGGCCTCGGTGTCTCCCAGGGGCGTGAATAAAACCTGCAGGGAGGTGGCCTGCTGAGAGGAGGAGGCGGACTCCTCTTTATACCTCAGGATCATCGTTCCCGGCTGGTAGGAGCACATGCTGTGGTCTCTCCCTTGTGTCTGGGCGAAAGGCGAAAGGAGGGAGTAAAATGTCTCAGTTGTTGTCTCAGAGAACACACTGCAATTGAGAAATTCCTATACCCAATATTTAAAACGCATACCCAAGTAAACAACATTCAGCTCTAACATGTACCTAATAGTCTTTCTCTTTTTATAGTCACTACAAGGTACCTGGTCTGTCTTCCGTGTCTGTCCATCTTCCTTACTGAAGAGCCACCATTTCCTCTTATTCTGCTGGCTGATGGGCATGACTGGGCCAGAGCTATTTATGATTAGATTTGTCCCACCCTGAAACACAACATGCCATGTTGGTGACCCTGTCTCTCATCTCAATTCTCTCATCCCAAACATGCAGCGATCCCCGTGAATTAAAAATCCTCAAATTTAAGCATCACAGTTTGGAATCACTGGAGGCCTGCTCTTTGAATTCACATTAAAACACCGCCAGACCTTTGCATCCACAAAGTGACTTCCACCCATCATTGGCATAAGAGCCTCAGAATTCTCCGCCTGGTGTTCAGAGGAACCGGAGGAACCAGAAGAACCGGCCGCACGCGTAGCCTGGCCGCTCCTCGGCCTCACCATCTTAGTGGCAGAGGATTTCCTGTGAAATTGTGAGGGGAAAACAGGAGGAGGAAATCATATCAAATTGAAGGGCGATTACTTGTTTTTCATAATGATAGATCCTACGCTAAATGTATATAAGCTGATAACCTCCTGGCAAGAAAAAGACAGCGCCTGTTAGCAGAGCGGTGTGGATACCGTACCTCACTTTGCTTCTGCAAACCAGAATCAAGACGCAGATGACAATGCAGGCCAGCGCAATGCACACTCCTACGACGATGCCCGTCATGGACTTCTGGTCCAGATGGTAGAAGCCGTTGGAGAATGCTGCAAGGCGAACATCAGATGTTACAAAAGGCCTTTAAGGCTTTTAATCCTCTCAGTGGTACACTTCCTTCCAGGCTCAGTACACCACGGCTAGTGTCAACAGCCACCTTTTGAAAATCAGATCTACCTTACACAGTGCAATTTAATATGAGACCAGTGCTCGTTTTAAACCCATCCAGAGGCCGTTATGATAATATAAACAGCACAGGGTTGTACCAGATATAACGAGAGATGAGTCAGCATGTGAATAAAATAAGAAGACCACGAAGCCCCCATCTACAGCACCGGGCAGACTGAGAATTGTTTACTGACCTTTAGCTTCTGCAGAGTGCCTCGGGTTCTGACCTGACAGCGAGCCCTCTGCAACCACAGCTACCTCCACCGCTTTAGAGAAGGGTCCCTCCCCCACCTGGTTGGAGGCAGATATCTTCACAAGGTAGATGTTTCCTGGCAACAGATTCTCCAGCAGGGCCATGGTGATGCTCCCTGCGGACGAGCGGTTGGTGAGTTTGAATATCGAGATCCTGGCAACTATGTAACTTTCTAAAAATATTTCAGCCGTCTTTACTTGGTTCTGCTGACCCAAGGGTTAATGACGCCATGGGAAGGGAAGGAAAAAAGAAGAGATTAAAGTCCTCCAGCATCCAAGGGGCTATTCATGGCCAGAATAGGCAGAGAAGGCAGAGACCCCTGACCAGGGGGTCAGGGGTCAGTAGCTGCAGCCATTTCCCACCCAGTACCACAGAGAACCCAGTAGTAACTGTCTGGGTAGCAGGCATGATTTACAGTGGGCAAGGGCCTGAGGTTGTGAATGCCATAACTTTTGACCTCCTCCTCCTCCTCCTGGTGGCTCAGAGTAAACAGAGAATGCCTTGCATTTCCACGAGCCATCTGTAATCCATTACGTCGAAGGTGTTGAACCCTTGGCATTCCACGGGGTGTGCGTGGGCAGCGGCCAAGTTCTAGAAGGTTCTAGAAGGGGCTAAATGCAGGTGTGGCCCAGTACCTGCTTCATATAAAGTGCGACTGTGGGTCCTGTTCAGCCTCGCGGCTTTTAAATCTGCTCCGCATGGGCGGGGCCGTTTGAAATGTTTCAGTGCTTTTAACTCTGGCTATTTTGGCAAAAACATAGTCACACTTTTAGGAGCATGACCTTAACAGTAGCGCTGATTTATTTTGTACATTGAAGTGAAACACTGAGGAAACCACAGATAAGTCGACGAGGAGCCGTTATCTGCCTCTGAACAGGAACCAGAACAGATGGATGGCAAACAAAGAAATTGATCAAAGGACAAAAGGCGATATTGATCTCCAACGGATCCTCCATTATGGATCAGGCACAGGTGTCTGGACCCGGCCCGATTGGAGGGCCTCCAGCTTTCCTCACCTTCCCGCTGCAGCACCTGCCACTCCCCGGCGACCCAGGCCTTGCGAGATGCGTACAGGATGGTGTAGCGGGTCACCAACACATCAGGCTCGTCTGGCTGCTTCCAGGACACCAAGGCCGTCCCGTCCTCGATCAGGGACACCTTCACCCCGGATGGTGGTTGGGTGGGAGCTGGAACGAACAGGTAGGATTAGAGGACACTGCGCACACACACACAAACAGCACACACACACACACTGCGCACACACACACAAACAGCACGCACACACACACAAACAGCACACACACACACACTGCGCGCACACACACACACACTGCGCACACACACACAAACAGCACGCACACACTGCGCACGCACACACACACACACACTGCGCACACACACACACACACACTGCACGCACACACACACTGCACACACACACACACACACACACACACACACTGCACGCACGCACACATATATATAGTATCTGAAAAAGTAATGGTAAAGGTAATGGGTTTGGTCATTATCTCCATAATCTCGACGATTTCACATTTGAGAAGTACACACTGTAAACTGATGGACCAATGAAAAGCCACTACTTAACACATGCGATGCGTGATAGGTGTTGAATATAAGCCTCTTTCAATAAGCATCCTAATGCGTGCAGCATTGAGAGTACCGCTGAGAGTAGATACAGGGTGGTAATCAGCGCCTGAGACAAGTTCCACCATTTTCAGATACACAATTACTTTTCAAGTTTTTAGAAGGCAAAACATTTATTTAAAAAAACTAAAACATTATTATGTTTGTAGGCTGAGACCAAAGGCAGAGTTTTCTGTCCACGCAGGTGAGTTGGCGCCTCTGTGCCTAGGTCTGTCTATTCCGACGTAGATCCTCATTTCAGTGGAGTGGAGGGAATGGTGAAGTGGCAACACTTAGTGGACATGTAGCCCACAGTATCTGGCCAAAATGAACAGTGATTGGACAGCAGCATACGTTTAACCAGGCCTCTTTCCTCAAGAGCCAGCACAGCCGTGTGCAAATGCATAACTGAACGCCCGTTGCGTTAATTAATTCATGAACTGACCCAGATTAAAATAAAGGAACCCTGAGCATAAACTGAATTACTTTCGTGAGGTTATTCGAGCCATCTTGTTGAACTGAGGGACAGATGCATGGTAAAGAATAACAGGCGAACACTGCATTGTAAGATTCGTGAGAACGTGCGGGGTCTTACCCTCAGGAAGCGTCCTCTGGAAAACAACAGGACTCCACGGGCTGGATAGCTGGTCGATGTGAAGGCGCACAGCAAACTCGTACCTGGTGTTAGGTTCGAGGTCCTGCACCAGCAGGCTCTGATCAGCACTGCAAAGTTAAAAAAAAGAGGGGGTGTGTGAACGATGAGCTCACAGCTAATACAACACAGCAAAAAGAGCACTAGAGTTTTTATAGAGCTCTGTGGCTGTGGAGCCAGGCTCTGATCAGCACTGCAAAGTAAAAAAAAAGACCTCACAGCTAAAACAACACAGCAAAAAGAGCACTAGAGTTTTTATATAGCTCTGTGGCTGTGGAGCCAGGCTCTGATCAGCACTGCAAAGTAAAAAAAA